>CABHPR010145173.1:39524-64078 GCA_902168415.1 Peromyscus melanophrys
AGAAAGAAAGAAAGAAAGAAAGAAAGAAAGAAAGAAAGAAAGAAAGAAAGAAAGAAAGAAAGAAAGAAAGAAAAGGTTAAAAATAAATGACTTAACATTGGTATTCAGTATCACAAAGACAAAAAACGGATCAGGGACAGAAGAAAGACTGAATTGGTGATTATTTGTAGAAATGTATTCAGAAGATATTTAGATGCTTTCATCAAATTCTCTTTATTGCATTCATTTGTTTTATATAAAACTAGACAATTCAGTCAATATAACAGATTAGAATATTACTTATCAGTCAGTTGTTTTTTGTATGAACATAGAGTGTATGTCCTCATCTTTCTAAAGTAAAAGATAATAGTACGGGATATGAAAGTAATAGCAGTGAAATTTAGACTATTTTTTCAAGATTTCTTGAGTAGACCTCCTGTTCACAAACATAATTATTAAATATATCTAGAAAATAATTTTATATGGTCTCCTCTAATCTCTAATACATCTTTTTTGATGGACTAGCAACCCCCAAATTCTATTACTGCCTACTGGAGTGATGACTATTCCTATCAAATCTCCTAATATAAAATATTAATAGCATTGTACCTTAATATTTTAAAGGGAATAAGTCAATATCTAAAAAAAATCAAACATCATTATAAGAATGCCTACATTAGACCTGATTAATAAAACATAGATGAACTAATGGAGAGCTCCAGTTTCAGTGCTTAGAAGAAAGTGGTTTAGTTTAATGGAAATCAGACATCTTTTGTAATGTTCCATATAGGAATATGTTCCAATAGTATCTTTGTTGACTAGTAGCTGAGTCATGACAACTTTATTATAATTTTCCATGTGAGATATATGCTTAGGAATATTTCAGGAAAATTAGGCACTATAACAAAATTAAAATCTACAGCTTGTGAAATATGTACAGGATACCACATTACTCTAGTGTGCAGACATAAGTTGAAAGACTGCACACAAGAGTTCATATCAGACCTTTACAAGCCATTCAAATTTAATGAAAAGCCAATTCTATTTGTTCTTCTAAAATGAGTATTGACTTTATATTCATGGCAGTTAAAATTATCATCAAACTTAGTTCTAAAGAAAAACATCTGCCTTCAAGTAAAAATCACTTCCATATTATTTAACTTGGGCACTAGATCAAAACTTTTTTCATCACCTAAGTAACAAAAGTTGGATCATTTCTTTAACTTTTTTTGAGATTGTAATATGATTACAACATTTCTCCCTTCTCCTTCCTCCCTCTGAACACTCCAGTATACTCCTTCCCACTCTCCTTCAAATTAATGGTCCCCCTTTTCACTAATTGTTATTACATGTATACATGCATAAATGTATACACATACATTCCTAGACATATTTGCTCAATCCATATGCTATTACTTGTGTTATGTTTTCAGACTTGATTGTTTGGCACTGGACATCTAATTGGTATGCTCTTCCCTGGGGAAGACCACCTCTCCTGCTTCTAGCTGTCCTCAATTGCCTATAGTTCTTTGCGTAGGGTTGAGGACTCTTGAGTTTTCTTCCATGAACTTTGATATGTCCATCGGTATCCTTGTTTGGCTCACATTTAGGCAGTTATATTGGTGAGACTTATGGGTTTAACTTCTGATATTACTAGAAGACACACTCTTACAGCGAACTCTCAGATTTACAATTTTTCCACCCCATCTTCAGCAATGTTTTCTGAGCTTTATGTGTGTGAATGTTTTGTAGATATATCTGTTGGTACTGGGCTCCACAACTCTGCATTTTTTATTGGTTGCATTTTTCTGTAGTAGTCTCTGTTTGTTATAAAGAGAATTCTCTGTGATGAGGAGTGAGCATGACACTTATCTGTGGGTGTAAAGACAGATATAGATTGTCTTTAGAGGTTATGCTGGTTTATTGTATTAGTCCAATAGCCATGACTTTACTAGGACTGAATAGTTCTGGGTTTCCAGTACCAGACACAGTTTAGTTTCACTCTTGTTTTCAAGTATGAAGTCCAATTAGAGAGCTGTTTGTTACCACCAAAGTATGCACGACATGACTGCAATCTCAGAGTTACTGTGCTATGCTGGTTATTGATGTGGTTCATAGGTATCATAGCTGGGTGGGACTATAGGCTGCCTCCCTCCTTTAGAATCTCTTATGGCACCTTCTGGTAGACCAGTTTTTGAAATCCAAGAGGCCACTGAAATTCACAGGTAGAATCTGAGATGTGCAAATCACTTGATTGGAATAATATAAAGGAAGTCAGGTATGAAACAAAGTCATGCTCTATGAGGAGATTGAAAGAACATTAAACTTTCTGCAAAGACAGAACACTGGAACTTTTGGAGGAGTCTGATTTTCCCCACAATGGACTGATAATTTCCCCATCCAAAGACATGAAAAAGAAGATGATGGCCCCAGCACAATACAGAGAACATAAACAAGAAGTAGCACAATTGTTTGTCTATGCCCCAGATGTGGAAACTGAAAGCCAGAGTAACTCACAAATGCTGGTACAAGTAATTTATTGTAACAGGAGGAAGCAGTAATTTTTTCTTACTTTGGGTTCATCTTTCAATGGCACCATAGTGCTGATACTGCCAAGATATTTCTAACTGAGGAATTTACTATGTATTTTTCTCAGTCACTGTTCTACAAGGCAGAAGAAGATATATATTTTTCTCCCTTTGCTTCTATCAGGACAGCTAGAGTTTTGACTTTCTAAGTCCTTCTTGGCATGGAGAAGGTCTGATAATTTAGTCACTTGTTCATGTATACACCATAAGATAAGTCACAATATGAGTATTATTTTGAAGCAAAAGTTCATCAACAAATGTGGCTGAAAGTTTACTAGAGAAATTGTGTCCAAAGAACTATAACATGGACTGTTTCTGGAGTTTTAAACATTTTCATTTTCATATTTTAAAAAATCAATAAGGATGAAAATAACTTTAGCAATGGATTTTGGTATATATTTGTTATATACAAAATGTGATGTTTCAACATGGAAAACAAGACAGACTCCCTAAGTTCCTGTTTTCATAGGAAGAATTTGATATGCAATATATATCTTATACTTAGAGACTCCTGATGCATACTGGTCACCTAGCATGTGCTCAGTGGCTACATAAATTGGACAAGTCTAACGAGTGCAAAGGTGTAAGATGAGGCAGAAAGAGGACAATGGATATAGTCTGATCTGGATAAAAGATGAGACTCTAAACCTAAGAGGATGAGGGTGGCCAGGATAATTGCTCTGCTCCTGTTAGCTCTGTGCTATGGGGAGATACCAGTGACATGTGGCTACAAAAGGCCAGTGGAGGATGAGCTTTAGATAAGGTGTCTGAGAGTAGGGATGAGTCTATTGTTTAATGGCATAAGGTTTAAGAATTTGAAGAGTATTCTTGAGACTCTTTTAAGCGGAAATATATATATTCAGAATTTATGAACCCATGTTTAAGCAGCTGCAAACTTTAAGATTGTCTCCTTGTGTTCCTGATATGAAGTAGGTCTCTGTATTTTCCCCTTTGTTTATGTTTTTAAAATAATATTTCAAAAAATCTGGAGAAATCTTTTTCTTTCTCTTTTAAAGTAAATGTATTGTCTGAGAATTCCCTTTGTGTATACCTTAAAAATGCTAAGGCACAGAAATGGAGGCCCCCAAAGGCTTGTACATCCTGTCATTCTGATCAATGAGAGGCTCTAAATTAGAATAATTTCACTTAAAGTGATATTTTTATACCTAATTGTTTTTCAATTAAGCAACACCTGTTTCGTAAGTAGTTACTTGTATCTACTTATGAAATCACCTAAGTACAGTGGTGACTACTCAACACTGCCACTCTAGAAGCTGCCACTCATGGCTCGCTGTGATGGGGCCTGACTCTAAAAGCTGCCAGTTGTGACTCATTGTGGTGGGGCTTGACTTTTCTCTACCTTGCTTGGCTTTATTTACATTAAGACAAATGTTTGAGAACATTGTTTATACCTATGGACCCAGAAATTTCATTAAGACTTGTAGCTGGAGAGTTTTCTCTCCGGGTCCTGCCAAGCCTCGGCAGTCCAACAGCCCACTTATAAAATAAACACACAGACGCTTATATTATTTTAACTGTTTGGCCTAATGGCTCAGACTTCTAGCTATCTAGTTCTTACATCTTAAATTAATCCATTTCTATAAATCTATACCTTGCCATGTGGCTTGTGGCTTACCGGCATCTTCACATGCTGCTTGTCATTGCGGCAGCTGGCAGTGACTCCCTCCGCCTTCCTGTTCTCTCAATTCTCCTCTCTGTTCGTCCCGCCTATACTTCCTGCCTAGCTACTAGCCAATCAGTGTTTTATTTGTTGACCAATCAGAGCAACACATTTGACATACAGACCATCCCACAGCAAAGACTTCATTTCAAGAAACTGTTACAATTTTCTTCTACACTCAAGTAAATAATTTGGTTGTTTGAGAATGAATATAGATGCTATATAAAGATATTTATATGATACAAAATGCTTTACTAAGTTTGTAAACTGTATAAAGTACATCTGTGAGGATGGAGAAATGATGCTTAGGGAAGATGATACAATATCAAGCAGTGTAGTTGGAAGTTGTCCTGTGTCCCAGCTGGCCGGCAGTTGGGACAAATCTCTCCCATCTGCTTCCCCCAAGTAAATACATAGAGGCTTGTATTAATTATAACAGCTCAGCCATTAGCTCAGGCTTATTACTGACTAGCTCTTACACTTAATTTAACCCATAATTCTTATTTATGTTTAGCCATGTGGCTTAGTACCTTTTCTCAGTTCTGCTTTGTCATTTTGCCTCCTCTATGTCTGGCTGGTGACTCCTGACTCAGCCTTCCTTTTCCCAGAATTCTCCTAGTTGCTCGCCCCACCTATACTTCCTGCCTGGCTACTGGCCAATCAGTGTTTTATTAAATCAGTTTACAAGAGCATTATCCCACAGCAAAGCAGTCTTAATTCTATGTGTTAACTGAAGTTTTGATAATCAGATCTTTGTGAATAAATAATTCAGTGCTAAATTTCAAGTGAGCTAATGTTGACTAGCAATACCTACCATGGGTTTAGGGGATAGTCTGGCATGAGTAGTATGTTTATTCAGTTTTTTCATATGTTTTAACAATCATGAATCTGTATCCCTGTAGAAATAATGATGAGAGAATTAGATACACCTTAAGCTTGTTAATGGCTTGTGTGTCTTTTCAGATCAAATCACTGCTCAAAGATCCTTTGTAAAATCAGAAAGTGATAGAAACAATTAAGTGGTGATGTGGTATTAATAAATGAGCCTGGGCTTCAGAATTACTTTGATATAAGGCTTTAGAATTTCTTTAATATAAGTCCTATGTTGCACACTTGGATATATATCTTTGGGAAAATCAATTTTGTCTTCTATAAAATAGGTATAAGAATAATACTTATCTCACAGCAGTATGATGAGGCTGTCTTTACCAAGTAAAGGATGTGACATATGTTGCTCTTAATTAAGTATGCTTTGGATCTGTTATGAAATGTAACATTTAAGGGCAAGGACGTTGGCTTACATCCCTTGTATGTATCTAGCATAACTGATCAGTAGATATCAAGATAAATTAAAGATATTTATAATGGAATTTTAACTTTTGCTGTGATGGTCCTCAATGCAAAAGATAAACTCACTCTCTTTTAAAGTGAGGGTTAAATTTAGCTTTCTTTAAAGATAGATGAAGACCTCCATGGTGTCTTAAGTTGTTTCCAGCTCTTTCCCTCTGTCCTTCCTAGATATAAAGGCAAAAAGAAAAGGCTTGGCCACGGCAGCTTCTAGCAGAAATCCATTGGTAGTCACTGTGCAGTTGTTGTAAAATACAGCTTAGTATTTTATGGCAGCTTAATCCACTTTGCCTTTCATCTCTGCATCTGTGAAAAAATAGTGACAACAGGGAAAACATTCTAAATCAAACATATGGAGTGCTGGAGACTGCAGCCAAATCCTGTTCTTACCAAACTGTTATGGAGAAACAGTGAAATCTCAAGCCTGGTTTTGAATAGTAGATGGTTATAATACACTCAGGCAGTGTCTGCCTCAGTTAAAAAGTATGTTTAAAATATTCCCCAGAAACAGATTCAGAGACCCATGGCCAAACATTAGGCAGACCTTTGGAGTCTCCCCCTGTGGAAGATAAGGAGGAAGGATTATGAGAGCCAGAGGGGCCAAGAACACCACAAGGAAACCCGCAGAATCAGCTAACCTAGGCTCATAGGGGCTCACAGAGACTGAACTGCCAACCTGAGGGCTTGCATGGGACTGACCTGGGCACTCTACATTTATGTTATGCACAGTTGCGTCGCTTAGTCTTCTTGTGGGACTCCTAGCAGTGGGAGCAGGGGCTGTCTCTGACTTTGTTACTTGCTTTTGGGACCCCTTCCTCCTACTGGGTTGCCTCTCCCAGCCTTAATAGGAGAGGAGGTGCCTAGTCTTACTGCTGCTTGATATGCCATGGTTGGCTCATATACATGGGATGCCTGCCCTTTTCTGAAGAGAAAGGAGGAAGAGTGGATGGAAGTGGAGTATCCAACAGGTTGGGAGGAGGGACTGGGAAGAGAGGAGGGAAGAGAAACTGTGACCAGGCTGGAAAAAATAATTAATTAAAAAAATACTCTCCAGAATATAAACAATGACCACATGAATTAACTTTTGAAAATTTCATTAATGTTTAAAAAAATACCTTCTTATAAATCCTTTCTTATACAAACACTGCACACACACAACCAACATACATATGCAAGAGAATATTTGAACAGAAATGATGATCTATGGATTTCACATGCAAGAATCTAATATTAAAATTTTAAAGTAAATAATTTATAGCATAAATATTATTTGTCACAATTTTGCATTTCATTCCATGCTTTATTTCATGATCAGTCAATGAGATAAAGAATGGAGCTCATGAAGCACTATCAGCACAAACACTGGATTGTTGTGTAATGATGATTGTGCTATACATATCTGTGTAAGAGTCCAGTCACATAGACTGTGATGGAAAAGGCACACACATGTACAACATGCATGACCATAGCATCAAAAAGTTATTGCATCAAACTATGGTGTCTTTGTATTGCTCCATTATCTACTAGGTATAACATGTAATCTTTCCACTAGAATAATGTCTTTCAAATATTAGCTCATTGTAATTATGGAAAAGGTACTGGAGCAAAGATTCAAATATGGAAGGGGTGAGAAATAGAAAAATGAGAGGGTGGGGGAAGGACTAAGCAAAATGAAGGACATATGAAAAAGCTATTCATGGGCCTATGATATAGCAACCAAAGTAAAAATATAATCAGAAGAGGTGGTGGATCATAAATGGCATGAATAGGGTGAGTACTCTGAGTAAAAGGTTTAAGTTAGGAAGACACAGAGTGATAGGGGTGAGTAAAAATAAGCATGGTTGATGAAGCATTGTGGAAGTCCACCTACTTATAAGGTAATTAAAATCATACTATACATTAAAAAGGAGTTTGGGCAGAAGTACCAACAATGGATGGACAGTGCTACTTCCAGAAGACATGGCTTATAATAGAAAACCTCAGTGTCAGGCAGTGCATACATCCAGAGAGTTATTAGTTAGGGAACCATCAGCAGTACTGGAGAAAACACAGACTATTGTGGTGATATTGTGTTCCCCAAAATATTGTGCATCCTAATAAACTTATCTGGGGTCAGAGGACAGAACAGCCACTAGATATAGAGGCCAGAAAATGGTGGCACATATGCCTTTAATCCTAACATTCCAGAGGCAGAGATCCTCTGGATCTCTGTGAGTTCAAAGCCACACTGGAAACAGCCAGGTGTGGTAACAAGAGCTTTTAATCCCAGGAAGTGATAGCAGGAAGCAGAAAGGTATTTAAGGCGTGAGGACTAGGAGCTAGGCCTGATTAAGCTTTTAGGCTTTTGAGCAGCAGTTCAGCTGAGATTCATTCTGGATGAGGACTCAGAGGCTTCCAGTCTGAGGAAACAGGATCAGCTGAGGAACTGGCAAGGTGAGGTGGCTGTGGCTTGTTCTGCTTCTCTGATCTTCCAGCGTTCACTCCAGTACCTGGCTTTGAGTTTGTTTTAATTGATAAGACCTTCTAACAATTCATGATACAGACTATTGATATTGTTCTTGACTGCCAGCATAACTAGGTAATACTCTACTGCTGAAGAAACATTCATGTTGGGATGCAGGACATAAAGAAATCAAACTCAACCATCAGGGAACTTCCTTCCTGCTTTCTTGTATAGTGCCTGAATGTTCAATGCAGTCTTCTCAGGAAGAAAGCACATCATTGATCATACCAAGCTTGAAATTCTGCATTCTATAAAACCAACCCATCTGGTAGGGCCAAGTGGTATAATGGTGACATTATGGTTATTGAGGTAATCAACCACTTTCTAGTTGGATATTAAGCCTGCTCAACACTCCTGGTCAAAAGTCCAAGACTGGGAAGATAATAGGCCCTAGAAAGGAGCTTATTGAGTTTGTTATGTTAAATGGTCGTTCAGTCAACTGCCTTCTAAATATTTATGTTTTTGCATGTAGATTTGTGTTGCTCTTGTCTTTGGTCAGAGAAGCTTCTCTTTGCAGTGGGTAGCAGTTAATTTGTATCTGGGCAAAGTGTCATGTATAAGTGAGTGAGTGCTCAGCTATGGATAAATAAATCATCTATATTAATCTTCCTCCATTTAAGGCTTAGGTAGTATCTAGGAAGAGTGTATAACTGTATTTAACTAGGCAATTCCACCTAATTTATCTGGTAATCAAGAGAGGTTTATTTCTGGGATAACTTACAGCCAATAGGGGTTAGTTACAGGATATGGGAGAGATGAGGTACCATCTAGCAGAGAACTCTGGCTTGGTCTCCCGTCCAGCTTCCAGGACCAGAGGTATCCAGAAGGGGCAAACCCCCAGAGGTATCCAGAAGGGGCAAACACATACACACCTCGAGTCTTAAGGGGCTCCCTCTCAGCCATGCCCCAGGGGCAGGTCATAGGCAGGTGTGGCAATTACCTGAAAATGAAGCAGGGGCTTCAGAGAAATAACAGCATATATTTGACATATATTATTATAATCACATACATATGCAATTATATGTATATTATATTTGACATATAAAACAACTACTTTTACTTCCAAATTCAGGAGAAATTGAGAATTAAAAAATATTAATATTCACTATTTTAAGAAAAGTATACCAAGTGATATAACTAAAAAGTTTTCTTTTAGAGGAAAAAATACCAAAACCAAACATAAACAACAGCAAAATGATATATTATTTATCACAGATTTTTACTGCTTACTATTTTTGCAGCTTAGTTAAATATAGTTAATTATATTTTTCAAATATGTAGCAACTAGACCCAGCCGGGTCTACATGGTGAAATGCATGATTCAGAGCAGATTTCCTGCTATTCTGGCTCTTACACTCTTTTCACCCTCTCTGCTCTGATGTACCCTGAGCAACAGATGTAGAAGGTATGATATAGATGTGGGGGTCTGGGCTCCCCACAATCTACAGATCTCTGTGATATTCTCCATTGACTCTAAAGATAGCCTTCTTTGATGAGGGGTGGGGGTGGTAGCTACACTTATCTTTGAATATAAAACCTAATAAAAATTTTGTATTTTTTATACATAAATCTTGGTGATTTAGAATATAGTAAAGAATTATACTAGTCTAGCAAGTTGGCTGTAGTGAATTATTTTCTAAGGTCTATGACTTCACTAGCCTCAGGAAGCAGGCTAGAATTCCACTGTCAGGCATGGTTTCCCTTATGCTGAGTGGGCCTTAAGTCCAATTTGAGAGCTTTTGGTTGCCACTGACACGTAAGTGCTACTTATCACACCTTTATGCAATTACCGTGTTGGGAAAGGAAGGATAGCTGGGTTGGGCCTGGAGAGAGGAAAGAGAGGAGGGAAAGTGATGTAATTACATTTCAATTTTAAATATACTGAAAAAAGAATTTTTACATAAATACCCCTTCACAAATACATCCCTTCTCCTTCTAACCAAGAGTAGCAGAGCAGTCATTCTTTTTCACATTGATTTTCTAATTTTAATTACTTTTTTCTTCACGTATTATTAACTGCTGCATAGATAACTAAACATTAAGACATTTGAAGATCATTGGGGATGAACCCCTTTGTGATAATTTGTAGCGTGTAAAACAAGGACCTAAAATAGCTGGATGGATTTGAAGTTTAAAGAACAGGATCTTGATCATAGCTTTTGTACTGGGGTGGAGAAATGAGGTTCTAAATTGGCTGAAAGGCTGTGAATAGAAAATTATCTAAAATTTGTAAAATAATTATCTAGCTGGAGGCTTTCAGGTAACAAGCACGGCATATCATTCCTCCTTCCCTCAAGCATTAATCCACATGGTCAATGAATCACCTGGAAAGGAAAATTCCCCCAGGAAAAGGTGTTTGTTAAGAACAGTAGAAAGACTGCTTTCAATGTTCGGTGCAGTAGTTCCTCTGGCCATTGCCCACTCTCACCCCTTGAAAGTGTTCAGTTTACTGTGCAATAAATCTTGCCTGTCTTCTACATTTATGCTTTCTGTATCCCTAAGAATTCTTTTCACAGAGATCACAATAAATGAGGAGCCAACAGGAGGCTAGAGCAAGCACCCAGATATTTTAACCAGTTTGTACTACCTAAGTGTCCATTGTCAATCCCCTTAAGAAAATATAAATTTCTTGAATAGGAGTCTTATGTGAGCCTTAATTACTGCCCCATCTGCAGTGCTAAAATATAGACAAGTAATACTACACTGTAATGAACTTTATAAAATATATTTTATTTAGTTACAGTATTTTTGATAACTGGTATAGTTTGCTTCTAAGGCAAATGAGAAGCAACTTTCTTTTTATTTTATTTTATTTTATAATTTAATTTAATTTTACATATCAGCCACAGATTCCCTTGTTCCCCCCCCTCTTCCTCCCAGCCCACCCCCCATTGCCATCTCCTCCAGGGCAAAGACTCCCTTGGGGATTGAGTTCAACCTGGTAGATTCAGTCCAGGCAGGTCCAGCCCCCTCCTCCCAGGCTGACTAAAGTGTCCCTGTATAAGCCCCAGGTTCCAAACAACCAGCTTATGCACTGCGGACAGGTCCTGGTCCCACTGCCTGGATGCTTCCCAAACAGATCAAGCTAGTCAACTGTCTCACTTATCCAGAGGGCCTGATCCAGTTGGGGGGCTCCTCAGCTATTGGTTCATAGTTCATGTGTTTCAATTTGTTTGACTATTTGTCCCTGTGCTTTTTCCAATCTTGGTCTCAACAATTTTTGCTCATACAAACCCTCCTCTTTTTCGCCAATTGGACTCCTGGAGCTCCACCTGGGGCGTGGTCGTGGATCTCTGCATCCGCTTCCCTCAGTCATTGGATGAGGTTTCTAGCATGACACTTAGGGTGTTTGGCCATCCCATCACCAGAGTAGGTCATTTCGGGCTGTCTCTTGACCATTGCCAGTAGTCTATTGTGGAGGTATCTTTGTGGATTTCTGTGGAACTCTCTAGCACTTTGCTTCCTCCTATTTGGGAGATCCCAGCTGGATCAAGAACAGAGAGGAAGAACAAGGAATAAATGAAGACCACATGAGAAAAGGGAGAAGCAACTTTCAAGCAAACCAGATGAATAGATTGCCTCTCTGGAGCATCGTACTGATAACCTCATTGATGTGTTACAGTAAGAACAGTATATTCATTAAAACTCTGGGGTATATATTCTGTACTCAATTCAAATATTCAAGTTTATATGCCTCCCTTTGCATCCTTCTTCACCCATAGAGTAACAGTACTTTCCAAAAAGTATTTTAATCATAGTCATTTCCTTTATTTTGCATACAGGAATAGACTTATTTGGAGTAGAATCATTTATATTTCCTGCTTAGGATCAGAGATAGACAATCAATTGAAATCTTAAGGTGGAGTTACTAAAAATGATATAGCATTTCTGCTTGATTTCAGATCCTGAGTTACCTTATTTAGTAAGCCTTATTTAGATATGGTCTGAGGAACCCAATCTTGTCAACTTAAAAAATTCTGACAGTTTAGAGGATTACCCATCAGGAACCCAGAATTCTGTTAAGAGAAGACTAACTTCATCACTCCCCAGACCTCAGTTCCAGCACAGTGTACATCTGACAGAAATGATTCTGGTAACCCTGCGTTTTAACTCTTTTCACAAAGGCTCACGTACCCCAGTAGAGGACTAATGGGTGAAGAAATCGCTCTCTTCCATTTTTAAAGAATTTGTCAAGATGGTTGGTTTGTTCCAATTGAGGAAATGACTACATTGAGGTCAGATGAACACTCTATAATATTATAATTATTTTAAGAATAATTGTTAATTTTATGTTTTATGCATTGTAAATAGGATTATTAACATGCTTCAAAGGTAATTTGCATTTTGCTGTTGCTCTGGATGTTTTGTCTTCCCTAAATTCATAATTTGAAATCCTAACCTCCATGATGATGGCATTAGCTTTGGGGGAAGTGGCAAGTATTGATCAAATCAATCAATCAATCAATCAATCAATCAATCAATCAATCTTGTTCTTACAAGACAGATCCTCTGCAACCTCTAGGTCCCCTGCACCACATGAGAATATTAAAAGGGAACAGTGAACATTTTTACTTTAGAGAGGAGCACAGTAAAAATTGACTTAATACTGAACTTTAAGTTGAACATAAAATTTTAAAGGCATACATGTATAAGTAATTTTGTTTTGTTTTGTTTTTTCAAGACAGGGTTTCTCTGTGTAACAGCCTTGACCGTCCTAGAACTCACTTGGTAGACCAGGCTGGCCTCGAACTCACAGAGATCTGCCTACCTCTGCCTCCTGAGTGCTGGGTTTAAAGGCATGTGCCACCATGCCCAGCTAAGTAATTCTTTTAAAGTTCAAATTGTTGTACACTTCTTTATCAGTGTAAGAACTATTTAGTGAAACCATTTCCCTATATATTTCATTTTCCACAGGGATGTTATTTGTACAGTGAACGTACAATAGTAAAGAATAACTTGGAACAGTGCACAATAATTGCAGCCTGGGGTCCTGACCATAGTCAACATCAGTGAGAGTTTTCTTACCATGGAATAATTTAACTTGACCATTAATAAGACCACTCCAACAGCATTGTTTTTGCTGAGTATCATGTAGGAACTAACAAAGAAGACAATAAAATAAGACTTGGATGTCTCAAGCTATCAAAGAAGTGCCAGGAAAACCAGTGCTCCCCGTTTGCTGTGGGCAGTTGTCTCTTTTTTACTTAGAGACACATGGTGATTGGGAATATAGAAAAAGCTCAGGGTACCTGGAAATTTATATAATTCATGTGAATGGAAGTTACTCAAGGCCAATGTTGCTGAATAAGTAGTGATGACTTTTTCCAGAATCTTCTTTCACATTGTCAAAAGCGTTATTTCCTAATACACTGAAAGGGGATCTACTTGCTTCTATAAAAATGCTACCACTGTGTGTTATTTTAGGCCTTAAATTGACATCTTTTTGAGTTACTCAAGAAGATGCTTGGGGAATTGGGCAGAGCCCTGAACAGTGCTCCCAAGGACACAGACTACTCAGATCATGGAAGTAAAACTTAGAGAAAGTTTAAGCTGTGCTTTTTTTCCTGATACAATTTTATTGAAACTGGGAACATAAAAAGGTTTTGCTTCTTTTGTGATTTGAAAAAAAAATCAATAAGGGCAAAAGAGGGCCTAAGTCAGGCACTCTCTGCTTTGATAGAAAAATCCCACGGACAGTCAAAGATGTGTAATCTAAAAAAGGTAGAGGCGTAATTGGAGGGGTGAGGTTCTCAAGAGGAATGATCAAAGCAGGGTGAGAGCACATGAAAGGGAGAGCACAAGAGCCTCACAAATAGATTTCCAGAAGACAAAGTTATGTGGCTAGTACACAGCCTTGCCAGGTTTATAGCGAGGGCTTTAGACAGATATTTCTAAAGGAGCAAGCAATAGTTAGAATTAAACATGAAAGAAAGGCAAGAGAAAACTAGCAACATTTTAGCAGCTAAAAAATGTGACTCTTAAGACACTAGCTACATCCTTTGGGACAAAGCTTAAGAAGCAATAAAATTGTAAGGCAATCAATGAATAGTAATGGGGGGGGAGAGGATTCAATTTCTAATTACAAAAATTATATTTTCATAGAAAGATCTATTCACTTGCAGTATGACACTCTGACTTGCTCAACACAGAAACACACAGTCATTTTAAAAATACATTTGGGAGTCAAAAAGCAATTGCATCCAATTTGCTTGAAATTCTAAAGGGAGTAATTGTGGAGAATTTTTCAGAATTTTGCTATTGTAAAAGAAAAATTGCATTTGAAACAAGTAATTAAATGCAAAGGTCAATCCACCATATAAGGTTTGTGAATATTATTTTGTTAAACACATATATTTTGTTTGGGAGCTTGCCTCATAAGATATGTTGAGTATATTAAGCTTCTGGGGTATTGGAGTAAAAGACAAATTCACTGCTTATTATTTAAGTGTTAATGAAAAGAGAAAGAGAAAAAACTTCTAATTTAATATCAAGGATACTAGATTCCAGTTTTCTTTTAAGAGAATAAGAAAAATTATACTCTTTCAATGGGCAATTAACAAGATTTTCTGTTTATTTTTGCTCATAAAAATGTATGATGACAAACACTATATGTGCTTTGTGCCAAGGATGATTTCCTTCTCCATTATATTTAAAACAACTCTTCAGGTTAGAACTATGTTACACTGCATACATCGTTTTGATGGGAGCCATGGTTGTATTGTTTCCTCGAATAAATATAGAATGAACATTTTAAAATGCAAGGGCATAAAATTCACGGGAAACATATGCTGTGATTTTTGCATGTTTTGATGTATAAAATATCAAGGTTCTATACTTTAAATGAATAAGTTCTTTTATGAAGAGTAATTCAGAACAAGTATGCACATCCGTAGGTAGAGTGTGTCAGATATGAGTATGGAAAGTCAAGAGAATATTTAAAACATGCCCTTTTATAATAGAACTTCATAGAACTTGAAATTGAACTTTATTATGCATAGAAATAGCTCATTACCATAAGAAATTCATGTGTGGAGGGGACCTGATAATCTGCATTTTTAGCAGTCCCCGTGTGTTGCTTTTGTGCACATAACACTTTGTGTAGCAAGTCTCTGGATAATATTTGTAGCCAGAAACCCTCTGAAATTTCTGAGTGTTCTTCCATTCTGTGACTCTAAATTCTGAGTCAGTTTATATATAGAAAAGGTTTCTTGCTCCAAAAGACTCAATGAGTTCAGGCACCACAGGACAGGGGGAATGATGTCCTAGAGCCCTTGAGAGAAGGTGATTGTAATACTTCACTAAGTTATCAGAAGCCAAAACCTTCCAAGCACCATTAGAATAAAGACAGGGCTTCTTATGTGAAGAAACAGAAGAATCTTTAGTCACATAGGCTTCATTATTACTGAATGTTATTATAATGTTTATCCAGTTTTGAGTTCTATCTGTAGAAGCTTATTCTAAGAGGGATAATATAAGTCAATACTTTCTTCATAAATCAGAGAGATTGAAATATTGCCAATTGGGCAGGCTACTGAGGTGTATTCACTTTGAGCAGATAGAGATTCCATGCATAGAGTTAGCAAAATCAGGAAACAAACCAAGCAACCACCAGGAAGATGGAGAGTAAGAAACTGGAGAAGGTGAAGGTGAGTCATGAAGGCTCAGGATCAAAGAAACTCAGCTGGAAGATCATGGGTGATTGCAAAGAGTTAGTAACAGTATAAGTCAAAAACCTTGAATGGAGTTTGGAATCCAGAGATACTTTAAGATCTAAATAGCTATGTGGACTTAGTGCATTACTTTCAGCTGCTAGGTGATAAAACATGGAACTTGGTATTTGGTATTTGATTTGCTTTTTTTTTTTTAAAAAAAAAGACAAAATATGATAAAGTTCAAAGAATTAATAAAAGAGCTGTGCTAAAATTTGTGAATTACATTCTTATAAAAAGATTTTATAAAACTAATCAATGTATCCTCTCATAAATAGTTTCATCATGCACCTCCCTTATCTCTCAGCTTGATACCAACACCTCTGCAAAGGAAGACCGTGGGAGGAAAGTTAAATCTGGATTCTCATGTAGAGGGAAGTGTCACAAGCCATCACCAGAACTGCAGTGCAATTAAAAGTACCCTCACTGTTCCGTCAACCAATGATCTTACGGCCATTTGTAATAGTCACTTGTTTAACCTAATGGAGAATCTTATGTTAAAAGTAGTCTACAGGACCAGAAAGCACTTCAAGTTGTTGAGTGGCTTAGCAGAGTGGATCTGAGTGGCAAATAAAAGGCATAAAGCCAGAGTCCTATTTGTCAACAACAAAAACAAAGACAGACTGATGCAGTGTGATTATAAGGCCGGTCAGTGATTTCTGTGGTTAAAATATTAAATATATTTTATTTAATAAATAAATAAAATAATATTTTGGGGAAAGAAGACCCCAAAAGGCCTTGAGGGAATAGGCACTGTCTACAAAATATGACTCAAGTTTTACTGTCATGTAAAACTGAAGACATGTCTTTTCAGTGCATTGTCTCATCTCACTCAATATAGTAGCAACTGACTGGGAAATTTTCTGGGTAGGAGGAGATGTTGGAGCAGAAAACATGGTGACATGGAAGATGTGATAACTCATCTGTATATGGTTTATGCCACTGAGTGGACCAAAAGAAAGTATTTTAAAGTTCTTAGGAACCACATTTCAGCATTTTATGTTTTTTTTTTTCTCCGAAGAAATCATAACCTTAGCCTCAAATAAGTTATAAGAGTTAATTAGTCTGGAGTCCTTAGTTATAATCTGTCATAAAAATAAACAATTGAGATAACTGTAGATTCCAAACCCACAAAATTGCATATTCCCCACACCTTCAAATGTGCAGGACCTAGTGCTTGCTATTGAGGACAATGGACAGTATGGCTCCCTCCAGATGACAAAATCCTCATATAAGCAAAGGGCAGAACAGACAGGATTCTTCATACTCACTGTTTAATAGGATTTTGTCATTGTCATGAGGTGATGATACCCACTTTCCCCCCATTTTCCATTTTGAAGGATGAATTTTCACTGGGAATGTTTTGTATCTTATATAATATACCAGGCTATATCAACCACTCTCTTAAATGTGAAGTAGGATAGAATCAATTCCCTTTAAAGAGTTGGTGCAAGGATGTCACTTCTGACCTAATTGTCAGTGTGCCTCCCATATGCCACCCTGTTCCTTTTGCTTGTTAGCTGAGAGATACGAGGTGATAGGTTGATTTTTGTTTTTTTTTTTTTTTTGTTTTTTTATTTGTTTATCACTCTTTCCTGGAGCCTGAAACGAAGTGTCATATGTAATAGTGGGTCTGGAAACACTTCAAAATATTTAGATAAAGTATGTAAAAATCTATCAATATGCCAAGCACACAGATTATTTCAATAAATTATGTCTGTGATCACTGTGTATTATTATAATGCATATTCTTGATTTTCATGGAATAATAATTACTTATAATCTGCATAATAAATATTAATTTTTTTATTTGCTGAGAGAACATGAAATAGGAAATATTTTACAAGTGCATTGCATTTCAAGGTGTATCTTTTGTTGAAATATTTTTAATAATAGCAGCTTATTTATTTAATAGGTATCAATTAAACATAAGTAAGTGAGAAAGTTTGGTTCTAAATTATCTATGACTAACACTGTTCACTTACATGACATTTTAGAGATCATTGAAGTGAAATCATTAACCTCAGAAGTTTTCAGCTGTGGCCCTAATAACATTTATACCAGACAGTTCTATTCATTTCAAATGCTATTGTGCCACATGAAGTTTAACAATACACCTGACCTCCACCAGCTGGATGCCAATGGCATCCTTCTACCACAAGGTGATAATTAAAAATGTTTTAGGCACTGCTAAATGTCTATGGGGACCAAAATTGCCTTTTCTTGAGAACCATTGATGGACAGCTTTCATATACTCATTTGGGAAGTGGTTAACTCAATATTTGCACTTTTTCTATCTGACCCTGGTCTAACATACTGGGGCCATGTCAGTAAAATAGAAAGATTTCTTTAATGAAGTTCATCTTAGATCTGGATGGTGCAAGACAAAACAAAATCATTGCAAAGTCAGATGGGGAGGCGATATATGAAGACCCTAAAGCTAAACTTGAGGATGGGACTGTGTTCTGGCTTTTCTGTACCCTGATGCTTTGACATCTGGACCATTACAAAGGATAGACCTTCTCGATGCTAATCAATTCATAGAGAAATAAGACCATGAGATTTCAGATTTCAGAAGCTAACATCAATTCAGAACTCTTATGATAACTACTTTCTTTATTTGGCTGCTACACATCAGAGGAGAACAAGGAAAGAGATACCATGATAAATGAAGGCACCATGAGGTTAGGGAGAAGCAGAGTGCTAGGGAGGTTCCCAGGAACCCACAAAGATGACTCCACCATAGACTACTGGCAATGATCAAGAGGGTGCCTGAGCTGACCTACTCTGGTGATTGGATGGCTGAATACCCTAACTGTCATCATAGAACCCTCATCCAGTGACTGATGGAAGCAGATGCAGAGATCCATTGCTGGGTCCCAGGCGGAGCTCCAGGAGTCCAATTGATGAGTAAGAGGAGGGATTCTTTGAGCAAGAGATATTGAGACTATGATTGGAAAAAATACAGAGACAACTGGCCAAACTAGTGGAGACACATGAACTGTAGACCAATAGTTGAGGAGCCACCATGATACTAGACTAGGCCCTCTGGATAAGCGAGACAGTTGTTTAGCTTGAACTGTTTAGGGGGTCCCCAGGCAGTGGGAATGGGATCCATCCCTAGTACATGAGCTGCCTTTTTGGCACAAATATTATAGGAGTAACCAACTGTTTTCTGATTGGATTTAAGGCCCACTCCATGAGATGCTAATCCATACCTGACACTGCTAAAGTAGCCGTGTACCAAGGAACAGGCAGGTCATGAGCCTAGGGAAAATCTTACTACTATTATTCTGCTAAAGGGGCATGGAAATAAAATGACTTCTAATGACATACTCTTATAGCCACAGAGCAGAGCACCATTCAACCTTCATCAGAAAAGCTATCAGTCATTAACAAAAAGACCCACACTGGACAACATACAGAGATTGAGAGACTTTGGAGCATTCAGCCCTAAATGAATAATTTTTATCAAACCTCTCCCCTCAAGGGTTGGGGATCTACATTAAAAAGCCAGGTGTAGTGGACTCTAAGAAACAGTTTCTTCCAGATATAACAAGACTGACTCAGATATGAACTCCCAGAGACTGTGGTAGCATGCACAAGACCTTCATGATTTCAAACCAGATAAAATGCCAGCACTGAAAAGAAGAAATAGACACAAAGTTTCAGAACTAACCAAGGAGCTATTTGCAATTGATACCTGCTGGGAAAGGAAATAATCAGTTTTCTCCAACGGAATGTCACTGGGTATATAAACAACACTCCAGGGCAGCCCTAATCCCACCCTCCAGGAATGACTCCATGAAATGTTTTAGTATGTGTGCGCAGTTTTTGTTTTCGTTTGTTTTATTGCTTTTTTTCTAGTTTGTTTTTATTTTCATTTTTCTTTTGTTTTTCCTGGGGTTTTGTTGTTTTGTTTTGTTTTTGTTTTATGAAACAGAGATCATGAAATTATTTGGGTATGGAGAAGGGGGAATTAATAAGTTCAAAATATATTGCATAAAATATTTTAAATTGCAAAACTGAAAAAGTTCTAGAATGAACCTCAAATTTTGATTAGCATTATTGTTTTTAATATTAGAAAATTATGGAAGATAAGCTTCAGAGACTTCTTTAAGAAGAAATAAAATTTATAAAACTGATTAGACAAAAAATAGTAAGCAGAGTGAAAATCATTTGAATTTAATTGTATTTAGAATTAACATTATCCACAGTGGGGCCATTTGCTTTAGAGTTCATGATGCTGGAGGATCATTTGTAATTTTATACACCAGAAAAAATACATTTAAAAACTTGGACAATGATAGCCAGTATATATGATTATTACAAATTAATACATATATCTTAATAACAGAAACAATACTGAAAAAATTACTTTAAGCCATGATTCACATATTTGATCAAGATTTGGAATTAAAATAGTTAATTAAATCTTCTTTAATATGCCTCACAATCACTGCCAAATACTGGTGATAAAAGTTTACAAATAGTATCTTCCAAAATATTGGCAATACAAAAAATATTGATGGAGGCATATACCCATCAATGCTAAGTTGAAGAAACCCTAAATAAAATATCCGTTTATTCAACTTTAGGAAATATTTGCAGAACAAAAAAAATACTGAAGTCAAACAGTGATTTTTATATAGTATAAACATATACAATGGGATATTGTTACAGAATGGTAAAGGGCAAGGTGGAAGAAGCTTGCTCCGTGGGCATCTATTTAGCTTTAGATAAGTAGTCAAGAAACTCTGTCCATTTCTTATGTACCACCCAGATTCCACTCAGTCATTCTCTATAAAGTGTTAGTGCAAAGAATACTGACATCTCTTGACTACCAAAATCCAAAGTGACCACTTTAGATCACATTTTTTTTGCATTTGATTGCAATAATAGTAACTATGCTTCCCTCCTCTGAAAAATCTATTAGCTTCTGTGGTCCTTTCTGAGTTTTATTCCCATCTCTATGGCAATTTAAAGATTCACAATCCTTGCTGAGGGTGTGGCGTGGTTAGTAAGATACTTTTTACAAGCATGAGGGCCTGAGTTTGGCTCTCTAGCATCCACACTCTGCTGTGGAGGCAGAGAAAGGTGGACTCCTGGAGCTTGTTGGCTAGTTAGTCTTGCATAAATGATGACACTCCCAGGTTCACTCAGAGCTCAGAGACTTTGTTTCAAAAAATATGTTGAAGTGATTTAAGAAAATAATCACAATAAATGCTGGGCATGCAAAGCACAGTACAAACATACATATACACTTGCATGCACGTGTGAGAACATTATTTTCTATTAGCTCTTTAACTATAAAAGCTTATCACAAATCTTGCATGTTTACTTCTGGCTGCATAGAATGGCTTATGCCTATAATGCCAGCACATGGGAAGCTGATTCAGGACTGATCTGAGTTCAAGACCATCTTCGGCTACATGGTGAGTTCAAGGCCATCCTTTGATACTAAGTGAAACCATATTTTAAAAATGATTTCTTCTATTTAACTTTCTATGCTTCTCTTTTTCTAGATAGTAACAATCATTGTGGTAGATAATTACCAAACTATATCTCCAGATATGAACCTTCAATTCCAGAGAAATACATTAAAATCCCTTTTAAAATCACCCCAACAGCACTCAGGACAGGGAAGCAGGCAGGATAACTAGCTATCTTCACCTCTTCTGCCTCTCTTTCCAATCCCCCTGACTCACCAGCAGCTCCACAGCCAAGCACCTGCTATGGCCTCTCCTTCATCTCTGTCCCATTTACAGCATATCACATAGATCTTCTCCAATCTTCCTCTTGTTCATCCCTTTGTCTCAGCCCCCAAATGGAGCAGGCATTGGCTGGGAAAACACCAGCCAAGGCTGTCAGTGAAGCAAATAGGCCAAATAAGCAGCTAGGCTAAGTGCAGATCTTCATCTTTCCCTCCATTCCTCAAAATGTAATACTCCATTCTTATCCCCAACTCTGTAGCAGATGACCTCTCTTCACTCTTCACTGTGGCCTCTCCTCACTCTCTGCTCTGATTCACAGGAGACTAAACATTGTTCCTAGCAGAACATTCCACTTCCCTCTCTCTTGTGGACAGCCTCACCAATGGACTCTTGCCAAGAGACATCATCCAGACCAAAAAAAAAAAAAATAAACAGAGAAATTCTGGGGCTAACTGATGTCATAAACTAAATGGACCTAACAGATAGTTACAAACACACACAAAAATATATACCTTCTTCTCAGCAGCTCCTGGAACTTTCTCAAAAAATTGACTACATACTTGCACACAAATCAAGTCTCAACAGAGGTAAGCAACCTGAAATAACACTCTATATCCTATCTGACCGTGATTAAAGCAGATTAAAGCTGGATATCAACAATAACAGAAAACAACAGAAAGCTTACAAACTCATGGAAACTGAATAAATCACTATGAATAAAAAATGGGTTAAGACAGATGGAAATTATGAAAGAAATAAGACTTTTCTAGATTTCAATGAAAATGAATACACAACATACCCAAACTTGTGTGAAACAGTGAAAGTAGCAGACCTTAAGGTTCTATAACAAAAAGAAATCACATGCAAAGGAGTAGATGGAAAGAAATAATCAAACTCCAGGCTGAAATCAATAGAATACAAACAAACAAACAAAAAAAAAAACAATGGGAAAAAATCATACAATCAATGAAACAAAGAATTGGTTCTTTGAGAAAATCATTAAGATTGACAAACCTTTAGCCAAAGTAACTGAAAAGTGCAGAGAGAAGCTCCAAATTAACAAAATCAAAGATGAAAAGGGACGGCCACACAACAAACACCAAGGAAATTCCGAGAAGCATAAGGACACACATTAAAAAGCTATACTCCACAAAAATTGGAAAACCTAAAAGAAATGGATAAGATTTTCCAATAAATACCACAGTTAAATCAAGATCTGATAACCAATTTGAACAGACTTATATATTCATATATATTGGTTTTCTATAGGTGAATAGAAGCAGTAATCAAAAAGTCTACCAAAAGAAAAAAAAAGCCCAGGGCTAGATAGTTTTAGTGTAAAATGCTACTAGACTTTTAAAGAAGAGTTAATGCCAAAACTCTAAAAATTCCACAAAACAGAAACAAAATATTGCCCAATTCATTTTGGGAGGCCACAGTTACCCTGATAGCTAAACCAAAGACCTGATAAAGAAAGAGAATTAGGGACCAATTTCCCATATGAATACAGATGCAAAATATTCCAATAAAATATCTGAAAACACATCAGAAAGATTATCAAATATGATCAAGTAGTCTTCATCCCAGAGTTTCAGGGATGGTTCAATATATGAAAATCAATAAATGTAATCCACCATATAAACAAACTGTAAGACAAGAGCCACATGATAATCTCATTAGATGCCTGTTGGAAAGGCTTTTGACAAAATCCAAGATCTCATCATGATAAAAGTCCTGGAGAACTTAGGGACACAAAGGATATTATCTCAAAATAATAAAGGCAGTTTACAGCACCCCCATACCAAACATTAACTTAAATGGAGGGAAACTCAAAGCAATTCCACTAAAATCAGGATCAAGACAAGGTTGTCTATTCTTGCCACCCTATTCAGTATAGTACTTTTAAGTCTTAGCTAAAGCAACAGAACAACTAGAGGAGAACAGAGAATACACTTGTAAAAGAAGAAGTCAAAATACCTTTATCTGCAGACGTTGTGATAGCATACACAAGTGACTCTAAAAATTCCACCAGGGAACTCCTACAGCTGGTGAACACTTTCAGCAAAGTAGCCTGATACAAAACTACCTCACACAAGTCAGGAGCCTTTCTACATACAATGACAAATGAACTGAGAAAGAAATTAGGGAAACACCACCCTTCATAAAATAGCACTTAAAAAATGTCTTGAGGTAACCTTGATCGAGCAAGTGTAATTGTCTGTTGGATAAAAACGTTAATACACCGAAGAAAAACTGGAGAAGATACCAGAAGATGGAAAGATCATTCATGCTCATGGATAGGTAAGATTAACATAGTACAAATGGTCATCCTACCCAATGCAATCTACAGATTCAATGAAATCCTCATTAAAATTCCAACATAATTCTTCACAGATCTTGAAGGGACAGTTTCCCGTTTCGTATGAAAATACACACACACACACACACACACACACACACACACACACACACACACACTACAAGAAAACAAAACAAAACAAAACAGGATAGCTATAACAATCCTGAACAATGAAACAACTGCTGGAGGTATCTCCATACCCAAACTCAAACTGTACTACAGAGCTGTAGTAATAAAAGTAGCACGATGTTGGTACAAAAATAGACACATTGATCAATGGAACTGAATTGAAGAACAGGACATACATATAGCCACACACCTATGGACATGGGATTTTTTATTATTATTATTATTTAAAAGGCCAAAAACAGACACTGGAAAAAAGACAACTATCTTTAACAAGTGGTGCTGGTCAAACTAGACAGCTTCATGTAGAAGAATGAAAATAGATCCACACTTATCATTCTGACCAAAACTGAACTCCAAGTGGATCAAAGACCCCAAAATAAAATCAGATATAGACACTAAATCTGATAGAAAAATTGGGAATTAATCTGGAACTCATTGGCACAGGAAAGGACTTTCTGAACTGAACACCTTTAGCACAGGCAGTAGGATCAACAATACTAAGTAGGACCTCATGAAACTGAGAAGCTTCTGCACAACAAAGGACA
>CABHPR010145174.1:0-10037 GCA_902168415.1 Peromyscus melanophrys
GGCGAGAACAAGGAAGATGTAAAGTACCGGTAAGCCACGAGCCACGTGGCAAAGTAGAGATTAATAGAAATGGGCTAAATATAAGAGTAAGAGCTAGACAATGATAGGCCTGAGCTAATGGCCAAGCAGTTTAAATAATGTAAGCGTCTGTGTGTTTATTTTGTAAGTGGTTTCTGGGACTGGCGGGACTTGGGAGCTGGCGGGACTTGGGAAATTTTCCAGCAACACCTCCATGTATACCAACACACATCTCATGCATACATACAAACAAACATGAACTTCTGCATACAATATGATAAGGCACATACCTTCATATTCATATTCTGTGTTATGTCTGAATAATGAGCCCCCAGAGATCACCAGGAGTCTGGGTTCATATGCAATAGCAAAGAGACTTTATTGCAAGCTGAGCTTGGACTCTCTGTCCATTCCTACAAAGCCATAGTGGTTGAATCAGGGAGAGCATTGAGCTCAGTTATGGCAGAATTTTTAAGGAGTGAAAGTTGGGGAGTAGGGAAATTCTGGATTCAGATAGGGGCTGAACTCCTGATTGGGCAGGAGTGAGATAACAGAAGTCTTGTCAAACAGGAATTGGCACCAGCATTGCTGTAAGGAAATTGGCAACCTATATACAAGTGGTTTAAGCTACGCTTTATGTCTTGGAGCATCTAGTACTTGTTTGTCTCAATTTTGATTGGTTCCCCCAAAGGGTATAGTTTGTGGCTTTTCATGGTTATTGTAGCAGTGAGACCTAGTTCCAGTATTGTTAGTCTTCAGCCTGTCATGGCTGCACTAATGTAAAGTTAGGCCTCTTTAACTGATACAAAAGCATGCATACCTACACATTCAAACATACACTAACACACATCCACATGATTCACAAACACACATGTACTCTTTACACATATAAACATGAACACCTACACACACAGAGTCATAAACATCCTGAATTTAATGTCAAGATAAATCTATTAGTTAAGACTAAAATTTCAGTTACATGTAAAATATCCAGATAAAAAAGGGTAGAATGCTTATGTTTGAACAACTAAAATATTTTATTTTATATGGACAAATGATGAGTAGATGGTAATAGGGGTAAGAGATTAATCATACTATGAATTGCCTGCATATACAACAAATTGTCTTTAGTGCTCTCCTGCCCAACTCTCTCACCTTGAGAAGCAATGTGTACAGATAATGGAATCAGAACTTCTTGATTGTCAGTGTTGCTTGGCTGTGATGAGTCTCCATAATGTAATTTTAGGATGCTTGGAACCTGTTCTCTGGAGGTTGTGAACTCTTCACCAAATACAATTCTTTTGCAATCTAGTAAAAATTCTCTCTTCTTCTTGTGTTGTCTTTTGTGTTTCTTCTCTTTTGACCAACAATTCTAAACAATGTCTTGGACTTCCTTGGAACATTGTAAAGTAAATGTGTTATGTGATTGTGAACATGTTAGCTAGCTGATGCACATATTATGGTGACAAATAAATTCCAAACCTTGTATACATTTATTCCTGCTAATCAATATGTTTGTGATATAATAACTGACCCTTTGTATCATATAAATATTAACTTTCATGTAGGAAAATTTTAAATGTGATTTTTATGATATTTGAAACAAAATAGACATCATATGTTAGTGCTACAATAACGTTTGGAAATATTTTTGATTATTTTAAAGATTGAAGAAGCTAAGAACTAAATTTTTATAATTAATTTCTTTATATTTTGAGATTATAAATTATAACACTATTACCTAATTTCTCTCTTTTTCTTCCCTCAAAACTCTAGTATATACTACATCTTTGCTTTGTTTCAACTTCATGGCTTTTTACATTAATTGTTGTTACATATATAGATGTATATGTATATACACACATATTCTTAAATATGCCCTTCTCAGTATGTATAATGTTACATGAATGTATGTTTTTGGACTGACCATTTGGTATTTGGTTTACCACTTGGTGTGCTCCTCTCTGGAAAAGATTCTTTCTCCTACTTAGAATTTCTTAGTTGTCTGTGTAGTTCTTTGTGTAGGGTTGACACCTCCTGGTGTTTCTTCCATCTACTTTGGAATGTCTTATTCCTGTTGACCTTGTTCAACTTGTGTTTAGTCAGCAATGATGCTGACACTTTGTGGGTATAGCTTCTGACATTACTAAGAGATACAATCTCATAGCAAATTCCTTGATCTTCTGGCTCTTACATTCTTTCCATTCCATTTTCCACAACGTTCTCTGAATCTTAGTCCAATAATTGTTTTGTAGATTGAGACAGAGTTTGTTTTGTAGATTGAGACAGAATTTCACACCTCTGGGTTATATAAACATTTTGATTAGTTATGGTATTCTCCAACATTCTCCGTCTGTAGCAAAGAGAAGTTTCCTTGATAAGGAGTGGACTAAATTAATCTGTGAGAATAAAGACAAATATTTAAAGTATAGTTAAGGATTATGCTGCTTTAGTAAAGTGATGGTTGTAGGTCCTCCATGATCCATGCCTTTACTAGCCCTGAGTTTCATGTACCAGACATTACTTATGTCTTTGTAGAGTAGGTCTAAAGTTTAATTGAAGAGCTGTTGGTTTCTGCAAAGGTATGTATGCCACTGCTGCATTCTTAGGATTATTGTGCCATGCAGAACATTGCTGTAGTTAATAGGATCAGTTGCTTCCCTCTTTGGGGAGCTAGCTTGGCACCTTCTTGTACCATGAAAGCTAGTTCTAAGGGAGAATACTTTCAGTTCATATACAGCTCTGGGACCTCTGGACTCTGTCCAAAGTTAATGCTGTCTTTAGCAATAGTCACTTACATTCCACATCTGGAGGTCATCCAAGACCAATAACAATGCTGTAATGTTTGGGGAGTCTCTAGGGCAACACTTACCAACAAATCAAAATAAGGCTTCTCATGGCTGGTGTTGGGGTTTTTGTTAGATGGTCTTTGGCTCTTTTTGGGATAACTGTCAGGCTAGGTGAAAAAATTTCATGTAAACTATATATGCATACTTATATAGGTTTACATGTTTCATAGTGGGTTTTGTAGATGGATGATTAATATTATAATTCCCTATGAGTTTTTCAGACATCCTTACTGTTATTTTATGTTTGTCTGTTTTGATATTTATTTCTCTCATCACCTTTTGATAGAGACCCCTAAAGACTTGGTCAAAATGCTGGCATGGTACTAGAAATATTTAATATCTAATGTATTTCTTCAGGTGCTCTGTATTCCTTGGTTTATTTGCTTTTAAAAAATAACTGATATGCATGTAATAATAATCCCTACATTGTAGCTGGAAGTTTGCCTTTTTCCCACCCAGCCCCACAGTCACTTGGTCCCAAGTAAACACACAGAAGCTTATATTAATTACAAACTGTATGGCCTATGGCTCAGGCTTCTCGCTAGCTAGTTCTTACAACTTGACTCAGCCCATTTCTATTAATCTATGCATTGCTACATGGATTCTTGGCGTTACCTGTTCTCTTACATCTTGCTTCTCCTGTCAGTGGCTCACAGCATCTGTGACTCCACCCTTCTTCATCTCCATCTTCAATGTGAATGTACTGTCTAACCTTATTCCACCTCGTCATTGGCCAAACAACTTTATTTATCAACCAATGAGAGCAAAACATATTCACAGAAAGACATCCCACAGCACTGCATTATCAAAACGTTCTCATAAATTATTAAGCCTAGTGCATACAATTATTTGAGAATAACTTCAAATGTTGCTGAAATTTAGGTTGCATAGATTATACACCAGATTGTATGAGAGATAAACTTTGATTTTTATTATATAGCTAAAGTCGAATATAGTTTCTGATACTTGGTATGCACCCAGTATTATACATTTGTTTAATAAATCAATGTCTTCAACTAGAAAAATATTAACAAAACTATATTACTAAGTCATTTGTCTACATCTTATTGAAATAATATGTCATCCTTAGTTTTATCTATAGTCATATGTAAGTAAAATTTCATTTCATTGTCACTATTATGCAAGCACACCTAACATATTTTCATGTAATTTAAATAGTATTATCATTATTATGCAATGTTAGCAGTGCTAAGCATAGAAAAATCTTAGGCTTTCTATTCTAATGGAACATTGTGTTAGCATTTATGGTAGTGTCTATCATTATTCCCACTGGGATCTTTTGGTGTTTTTAAGGGTGAATTTTTATATTACAACAGAAGAATGCATATTGTAGGAGAACAATATTTGACTCGTAATATACAATAAATGTTCAGTGCTAGCAAGATGTAAGAATACACATGAAGGATTTCTTAGTCAGAACCATGAGAACTCTGATGTATTTTAGTATTTTTTTGTTTAACATTAAACCTTCTTTCATAGTGACTTTAGGCCACATGTGATCACAATCATGAAAGTATATTTTCTGTATCTAATCAAAAAATGTGTAGAAAAGGAAATGTGTCAAATGATTGAACAGCATTGGTAATTAGTCATATTGTAATATGGCATTTATGAAAATAAATAATATTTCACTCATTCACACCCCCCCCAAAAGACAGAATCCAAACTGTAATCTTATCTCCTCTAGATTATAGGGTTCATCACTTCTGAGTTCAGAAGTCAAATGAGTAAACTATTTATTCTGATACCTGAAGTCTGAATAAGGAACTTTTCTGTCTTTTATGTACTCATATAAAAGGAATACCACCAAACACTCTATGATATGAAAAAGAAAAGAAAAATATAAAAATTGTCACTCTTTTCCTGTTAAACATGTATGTGTGTGTGTGTGTGTATGTGTGTGTATCCAGATATATGTGTGCACTTACTTTTTTTACTGTAAATACTATCAATCAAATGCTTATGTAACATTCTGTTAATAACAATATGTACATAGGTGTATACACATAAATACATGTATATGTAAATGAAGAATTAGTAAATTTTATATATATATATATATATATATATATATATGATTTCAATGTTATCTTGCCACAAATTAGAATCACTTAAGTGGGGATCCTCATCTGAAATGTTCTGAATGTGAATAGGACCTTCTAGTAGTAGACCAGGTAAAAAGGAATAAATATGATCATCTTGGAGTTTTTCACTCTTGATGCCAAATTAATCTCTCTGCTTCCTGCTAATACCTTTGCTGATAGCAGAAACAATGTTTCCAAGCTTTCATCATGGCCACAGACCAGCATCTCACAAGGAACTCTCCTGAGTTCTCTGGTTAGTTTAGGATTGCTAAGCCACTGAGCATCATATACTGACCAACTATAGGTTATAGCCCACAACCTCAGACCTGTCCCACAAAGAGAACAACATGGAAATATTCTGAGTACTGAGGCGTCCTGCTTCAAAGAATGTAACTAATAGGTTCTCAGCTGTCAGGTTGTTACTATTTGAAAGCTGACACCACCTATCTACTTATTTGTCTATCTGTCTATCTGTCTGTATATCTGTATCTCTGTATCTCTGTCATCTATCTGTCTAATCCATTGATTCTATTCTTATAGAATACTCTGGTTACTGCCTATATAAGTTTTGGAATTATAACACACACACACACACACATACACACACACACACACACACACACACACACACACACACACACACACACGAATATATAACAACTGGAAATTTACTCATCAGCAATCACATCTTTGCATAGATGCAAATCCTCTCCAATATTGAAAAAGTTAATTTTAGGCTTTTACTCTTTGCCAATCAAATCAGCAGTCAACAGTTAAATCAAGCAGCACTGGGAAGACCAAAGAAAATGTTTCTAAAATTCTGACTCTACCCTGGGCATGCAGTAGCCACATCCAAGCTTATTGCCAATATCAATCCAGGATGAATTGCCACCATTGTTCCTATAGACAGGATACTACATGTTGGTGTCTCATGCCCGAGATACATCAAGGGATGCATGTTATTCCATTCAAATTTCAGTCCATCACTAAGATTCTTCTTTGATTCCACAAATGAGGAAACTCAAGCAAGAGAGTCTGCATAGTAATTCATTTGAGCTTAACTTTGAAAGAAGCATGATTATTTCTCAGGTGACATCATAGAAACTCTCAACTAGATAAGTTTATTCAGCTGATAGTGTTAATTCCTCATCCAAACTTTAGATGAATAGTGTCCAGATCTTAAATTATCTGCCTTCTCCACATTTTAATATTTGAAATAACTTCATATGTAGCATAAATAGTGTCATTGATAGTGTTCTTAGAATCTCCAAATCACATAAACAATAATCTCCAAATAATACAATAGCTGCAGTATAATACCTACATTTAAATAAAAATATGAACTTTTTTTTTAGATGGAGGTCTCACTATGAGACCAAACCTGGCCTCAAAATCATTATGTTGCCTAAACTAGACTTAACTCTAGGTCAACCTTCCTGCCTTAGCCACCTGAATACAATGTATATCACAAATGTATACAAAAACAACCAAAAAATATGAACTTAAAACTAGTGTTTTACTTTCCATCAAAACCTCAAAAACCATCATTTTTATCATTTATTTTAAATGAAATGCTTTATGAATTTCTGTTGAAAATATTATCGCCAACTTCTAATATAGGTCACTCGGTAATTTTCTGTTAACAATATGGAATATTGCTCCTCAGAATTATGATACCTTCATAAAACACAATACAAGAGAACCATAACAATTTCCCCATCAAAATTTGGAGTTCAAAATCTGGGAAAAGGTTTCTGAGGTGATAAAGCACTGAAAAACTTGGCTTAGAAATTTTTTTGGAACACATGCCCAAGTTCTGACAAGTGTTTATACACTTAGTAAATATTTGAAGAGGAAAAGCAAATGGAATGCTCAAAGGGGCATAATGATTAGACTGCAGATTGCTCCTGATTAAAGTATTTTTTTAATTCTACTGGCTTCTTACTCTCTATCAGCCAACCTGAAACAGTAGGAAACATCCATATTTTCCCATCATACTTTCTTTTCACTCCCTGTTCTGGAATTCATCAGTTCATTCAGTTAAACAGATTTACAAGATCGAGGCAAATTTCCTAACCAGAAACCACTATAAATCCTATTAAACCAAAACAACGGTGTAGTTTTTGAAAGCTTTTTGTTACCTTCTGGACTGCCACTTTTTCAGCTTCATTTCTACTAACTTCCATTTCCACTAACTAATATTGGACATGTATAAAGAAGGGCATTCCCTAATACCCCTATATACATCACTGTCTCTTTTTCCTACCACAGGTTTCCTTACTTGACTATACAAATGCAGGCTTCCACTGACTAATTCACAGCCTTCTGTTTCTATCGTGTATCTTTCAGAAATTCTGTTTGATTGCATTATTCCCCTAGGTTGTAGGAAGCAAAGTATAGGTTTTGATTACAGAAATATTTGGGGCTCTGCTTCTTCAAAAAAGGGAAGTGGAGAGTAAAATGGAAATTAGGGATAAAATTTTTAAAAAATGGAAAGTGAAGGAACATATATAATTACTTTTGAGTTTTAGTAACTACCATTTCTGTTGGGATTTAGTCTTTAATTCAAATATTTCCCTCCTACATCAGACTCAATGAAGTGAGCCTAAGGAATACTCTTCCTACCTCTCTCTGCTACTTCAGTCCAGATGGAACCTGAGCAGCTGCCTCATACTACTGGGGCTTCTCAGCTGGATAGACTGTATCTTCAAACTGGGAGACAAAATTAGCCCTTTCTTGCTAAAGTTGCTTCTATTAGGTATGTTATTACAACAACAAGAACTATAACTGATACAGGAGCTGTTAAAGAAACTGGCATCATTGAGAAGAGTTCATCTCACAGAATCTGTGTGGCAGATATCATATTTTGCCTATTGTTTTTTCTATCCTCCTCCAGATAAGAAGCATCCAATAATCTGTGTAGCCTTCCCCCATGTAAAATTCATCTGCCAATCATATGGTCATCTGTAGTGAATGGATTTGACAACAATCACAATTTGTTTACTGTGTTGACCTCTATGCAGATTGCAGTCATGTAAGCCTATGTAACCTATCACTTGGATGTAAGACTCCATTGTTAAAATCCCCAAACACACTATTGTTGTAATCTGAGGCAAATAGCAATTATAACATTTACCATATGATTCCAATAAGGTATCAGACACAAGAACATCTGCTCTGCCTCACAGTATCTCATTGCTAAGATTTATATTCCTAATGTGACCATCTAAGCTGACTAAGGCACCCTCATAGCATACTCAACTAAACTGCACAAAATTTATTAACATATGTATGTAGACATATTTCTAAACAGTCTTATTAAATAAGAAACACAGAGCCAAATATAGGGGTAAAAGCTGTAGAGATCAGAGAAATATTGAGAGTCACCAGATAACCTTACTCACCATGCTGCTGTAACTTCCCCGGGAGAACCAGCTTCTTCCTGTCTAATCTGTGCTTTTATTGCCTTGCTATTCTGCCTTCTCATTGGCTCTTAGCCCTGCCACCTCACTTCCTTGTCACTGCCAGTCTATATAGACTCAGGTCTCTATGGTTGATACTGGGATTAAAAAGGCCTGAGTCACAGCACCATGTTTTGCTGTGTTCTTGAACACACAGAGACTCTGCCTGCCATGTGATCGGATTAAGGGATGTGCTACCACTGACTGACTTCTGTTTATGGCTGGCTATGACCTCTGATCTCCAGGCAAACTTTACTTATTAACATACAAATAAAATATCACCACATTTCAGCACAAATAAAATATCATCACATTTCCCCCTTTTTTCTAATAAAAATAAAAAATAATAAAGAATTATAACTAATATAAGAAAAACCATATACAATAAGTACAAGCAATAAATACTTCAACAATGTCTAGTCCATTTGCGTTTGACAAACTCAGAGAAAATATTCCATTATCTATGCTATTTTGGTAAGTCCCAAATGTATCTGATTCACTTTCTATCCTAACTTATATTACTAACAGAGAACTATCTTATAATGTCTTTCAAATTTATACACTTTACACATCTTTAGTTAATTTCTTTTCTGAAATTCTTAACAAGGAAAAGTATAACTATAACTATCTAATATTCAACTCCCTCAGAGACGCAAGGAAATAATATTACCTAGTAAAACAAGAAGTATAAACAAGTGGCTTCCAAAAAAATGTGAGTTGACAGAAACAGCCAGCTGCCTGGACAGTCACCTAAGGTTTCTCCTCAACATTGGGGCATTATCTTCAGACTATAGTCTTAGTATATCTGACAGACTCATTTGTGAAGTAGGATGTACACAAGGCCTATAGCTCGACCTCACATTTGGTGCAAGTAGTCCAAGTACCAGATAAACCTGAATTCCGCCTGTGTTCTTTCATGATTCAGGATTTCAAATTCTGAAAATTGTTGGTGTTTTTGGAATTCAACTGTCCATTCTTCTTGGCTTATGGGTGGCTTCATCTCCTTTATTAAATGTCAGTCTACCATTGAGAGGTTAGACTCCGTCAGCCTAGTTACTCTTTCAAGAATAACTGTTTCAGCTACTGTTCCACTGCACATCAGTTCACTGCCTGTTCAGCTGCCTTCAAAGAAAGGGGCTCTGTACCTTTTTTTGGATTGCAAAGGCCATTTCAGCGATGGTGCCATATTGTCCTGACCTCAGAGGACACCTGTTGCTAAAGCCTCAAACACACTTGTCGTGGCAAGGATCAGTAGTCCTTTGATTCATGTCCTGTCTGTCCATTTTGGATAGCATATGGTCAGCAGTCGATTCAAGGCACTTTGTTTTCCTGTGGTTAACTTTTGCTACAATGAAAGTTAACTCCATATGCAGTTTCTTCAATGCCCATATCTTCTCTGAAGTATATTGGTGCTGCCAAGATGTCTCATGGTCATTAAAAAAAAAAAAGAAATTCTAAGTTATTAAAACATTTTAAATGCCATATTCTGTAGATCTCTGAAGGGTTTGAAGGTGACCTCTTTATCTAATATATCTATCCTCGACCTTGAAAACATATGATAGATATATTAGATAAAGAGGTCACCTTCAAACCCTTCAGAGATC
>CABHPR010145174.1:10137-33714 GCA_902168415.1 Peromyscus melanophrys
GATAGATATATTAGATAAAGAGGTCACCTTCAAACCCTTCAGAGATCTACAGAATATGGCATTTAAAACTACAAGTTCGATTGTAATGTCTAACTTTCATTTCTTTATATCCTAATAGCTGGTAATAATAACATCAAGGTTTAGAAATTGCATTACATTAATAAACTGTCTAAGTACAATATCCTGAACATTAGAAAATATGCATACAGCATTTCCTAACAATATCAATCTCAATATTTACAACTTGTATACAATATATAAAAATCCAATCCAATGTAAAGTATTTAAAACTAGGAATTATCTTTTAAAAGTAGATTCAACAATCTATTTTTTCATTTATATCATATCTATATTCTCTCTTTTCTTTTCAAAGTAGATTCAATAATCTACCCTCTATTCTATCATTTCTATATATCATTTTTTTTCAAACAAGAACCTTAAATCTAATCTCCTTTGTTTAGCCCTTTTCCTAACCATTAACAACAACAACAACAACAACAACAATTTGTAATCAACCTTCCTAAACAATGAAAATTATCTCAAACCTGAAACCCATTGAAAGACCAAACACTACCTGCCCCAACCACGTCTTTGGGAATGTAGGCATCATGTTCTTAAAATTGGTTCCTGCTGTTTGTGGGCAAAGGCATCTTCAGGGTATTCTGAAAAGAAAAATTTTGGGTTAATTGTCAAGTTTGAGGAAAGGTAGCTATATCATTTGTTGTCCAGTCTCCACATAATGCCAATGTTCAGGGTATATCTCAAGTCCTTGTTCAAGTAGTCTGTGACACTGGATCATCTCAGCTAGCCATCTTGAAATTGTTCTGAGCAGTTTGTAGTCCAAAGCTCATCTGTGGGTGATGTTTGTCAGCTTAGTTCCATGTTGAACTGCTGTTGTGGGGCCCAATCATCTTTCTGGAGACTTCAAATTGGATCTTAGGTCTGGTTGTGATTCCCTGCAGAAAACTGATAGAGACTCTAACACAAAAACATGTATAGGCAGCTAATTGAAGCATTTTTTCTAGAATTAGTTAGTACTCTATATGACCATTAATATTATAATAAAAAGTTTATATATATATACATATATATATTATATATATAAATCTTAAGAATTTTGGTATAAAATTTATACCTTAAGAAAAGATTGAAGAATCAAAATAGAACCAAAGAATTGAGATTAGTGGCAATAGAATAGTCTCTTAATTTTTTTGTTTTCTTCTGTCCCATATCAGAAGATGGCTCTTTCTTCTGGCATGATACAAAGATTTTTGCATTTTCCTATTAACAACATGCTTGGGTTTAAAGAAGGAGAGAGCATTTCTCCAAATCCGATGCCAGCTTTAATTTTTAATTGAACTGGGACTACAAAATGACCATTTGTGTTAAGTGTCTGTAGAAAAGAGCATGAACAAACATTTAAGAAGATTTATGAAAATTTATAGGCGATATACCCATACGATGATTTACTCTTTTTCTTGGCATATTTTTTCTAGATGATTTGTCCTTTTTCTTAAAATTTCCTTGGCTTGTTGCCAGTTTATGGAAAAATATTTTTTTAGACTTTTACTATTAACATGGTGTTTTTATGAAATTCTGAGGCTTCTAGCACATTTGCTATCAATAATTTATCAATCTCCTTATTACCTTGTGCCTGGCAGACCCGTATGGTTTCAGATGTGAGTTATATATAAGGGATGACTCCTTTTCCTGATGGTATCATGTAACTGAATAAATAGTGAAGTTAATTCTGACTCATCAGGGATAAATTCTGCAGTCTCAATATGTAATACCACTCTTTCAGCATACTGAGAATCAGTAACTATGTCGAGAGGTCAATGAAAAATCCATTAATACCAACAGAATAGCATACAATCCTGATTTTTGAAGCAAATTATAAGGACTTTGAACCACTTTACTTAAATTTTCTTATTTGTAACCTGCCTTTCCTTGCTTATTCGCATTTGTATAAAATGTATGAGCTCCAGATATGGGTATTTCTGGCACAATATCAGGAAAAATAATGGGCAGAAAGTACACCTTGGAGAAGAGCTTGCAGTAATTTTTGGAAGAAATTAACAGCAAATATTCCAAAAGCCATAGAATTGAACTTATAAAGAGAGCTGATTGGATTTTTCCTGACATTGTGTCTTCCTTAGTTAAAGGTACAACAATTTCTGCTGGGTCTACTCCTGTTTAGTGACAAAGTCTCATTTTCCTTTTAAAATCAAGTCAGAAATCTTTTTCACAAAAGTTTCTATTTTTTTTAATCTCTTTATTTTGTATCAATAACAATTCCAATATAATATCCTCCTTCTGCATTAAAATTCCTGTAGGATAATGTCTATAGTGTAAAATAAGGAAAATGTAATCGAGCTTTGGATCCAAACGATCCACGTGTCCTTCCTGTACTTTGTTTTCTACCAAGGCCAATTCTTTCTCAGCTTTAGTTGATAATTCTCTTGGACTATTTAAGTCCTTGTCACCTTCTAAGGATTTCATCAAATTACTCAGTTCATCATTTTTTACCCCAGCAATAGTTCATAGATGGGAAATGTCTCTGAATAATCTTTGAAAGTCATTAAGAGTCTGTAATCGATCTCTCTTAATTTGCACCTTTTGGGGTCTAGTTTTTTTATAGCTCTATTTTATATCCCAAATAATTAATAGAATCTCCTCTTTGTATCTTTTCAGGAGCAATTTGTAATCCCCAGCAAGGCAAAATTTTCTTTAAACATTCTTTCTAAAGTATCTGCATTTGAGTCAGCTAGTAAAATATCATCCATATAATGATAAATTATAGATTTAGGAAACTTTTATTTATTACTTTCAATGGCTGTTGTACAAAACATTTGCACAATGTTGGGCTATTCATTATTCTCTGTGGGAGAACCCTCCATTGATATCTCTTAACCAGTTGAGAATTATTACAAGTAGGCACCATGAGGGCAAATCTTTGTCTTTTTCTTGCAAGGAGATTAAAAAAAAAGTCTTTTAAATTGATAACTATAAGAAGCCATCCTTTAGGTAACAGAGTAGGCAAAGCAATTCCAGATTGTAGAGAGCCCATTGTCTCAATTACTTTATTAATGGCTTTTAGGTCTGTTATCATTCCCCACTTACCAGACTTCTTTTTAATAACAAATACAGAAGAATTCTAAGAGCTGGTTGATTCTTCAATATGCTGAGCATTTAACTGCTGTTGTACCACCTCTTCTAAAGCTTTCAGTTTCTCTGTTGTTAAAGGCCATTGCTGAACCCAAAGAGGCTTGTTTGTTAATCATTATAAAGGTAAAGCTGTTGGTGTCTTTGGTAGATCAGCAGTTGCTGTGCCGTGTTCTTATACAATCTGGAAGGTGGTGAAAACTAATTAAATAATACCTTCTAATATTTCTCTCAGAAACATGTGTTAGTTTATGGTTTGCTTCTGAGGTTGGAGGAATAATAATCTGAGTATCCCATTGTTGTAATATATCATGGCCCCATAAGTTCTTAGCTATATTAGACACATATGGCTGTATTTTCCCTCTTTGTCCTTCTGGACTTATACATCCAAGCCATCTTGTGCTCTGATTCACTTGAGAAAATGTTCCAATCCCTAATAGCTGAACATTTACCTCCTGAAGAGGCCAATTTGGTTACCAAAATTTGGTTGCAATTATTGTCACATCTGCATCTGTTTCTACCAAACCATCCAAGAAAGAGTCATTTGTTCATATTGTTGATTTTGGTCTTTGTTCATTTATAGAAGTTTGCCAAAAAATTGCTTTATGGTTTCTCCTGAATTTTCTATTCTCTCTGCTATAGCTGTTCTATCTCTCCAAAGAGTCTGGTTTATACCAAGAGGCATTTGGTTAATTAGTTGTTCTGAGTAGGGGTTTCTTCTATGATGGCCGGAAAGGTCTGAACTGAATTTGCTATGTGGGCCTGTGTATGGCCCCTCTGGGAGTTTCCTGAGGACAGAGGCAAAGGATTACCTTGTCTGTCCCTGTTGATCTAAATTCGTTGGTTCAATGTTTACTCTTACCACATCTTCTGCATAATCCAGAAAGGAGGGGTATTCTGTTGCCATTGTTCCTTGAATAATCATTCTTTCTAGAAAAGCCTTGTTTACACTCCCTTTTCAAATGACCTTGTTTTCTACACCCAAAACATCTGACATTTTTCCTCAAACTTTTTGAAATTGCTTCTCCTATCCACATATCATCATGGTCATGAGACTCAACATTAATTGTGTCCCTGATCCAATCCTCCAAGGGTGCAGAGATCTTGCCTTTAACAGCCTGATTATTCTTTTGCATGCTGCATTCACATTCTCAAAAGCCAAAGATTCAATGACTATCTGTCTAGCTTCTGAATTTGACATCATTCTATTTACTGCTGAAGACAGCCTTTGTAAGAAATCCATGAAGGATTCTTTTGAGCCCTGTATAACTTTTGTGAATGACTCAGTTTTCTTTCCTGCTTCCTCAATTCTGCCCCATGCATTCATGGCTGTGATGTGGCATAGACTTAAGGTTTGGATATCATATAAACACTGTCATTGTATTTCAATGTATTGGCCTTCTCCAAGAAGCTGATCCTGGGAAATTTCCACACCTCTAGCTCTATATTGATTTTCTATTGTCTTAGCCTCATCTTTAAAGCAAGTGCCTCACTGTAATTGTGCTCTGGGTTCCAGGACAGCTGTTACTAATTCTTTACCATCCTGAGGAATAATCCTATTACAAGTTGACCACAAGTTTAAAATCTGCTTTACAAAAGGAGAATGCATGCCATAGGATACTATGGCTTCCTTAAATCTAACATTTCCACTGGAATCCTATATGGCTACCAGATAAATTAAGTTTGATTGTTTGAAAACAGGCCATCTCTCTGTAACTGTATAGTTCAATCCTGAAATAATTTCACCATTAAATTCTTCTGTCTGAGTCTGAATTTCTCTATAATTCATTTTAATAGGTTTTTTCTAAAGCTTTTATCTTGGCATTTAAATTCACCAACTTTTTAAATACTAAAATAAGGATAATTAAACAAATATGTATAACTGATGTTATATACATCCCATCAACGTTAATTATCCTTTCATATAATTGTTCCATTTTTAGACTGCCTATTGTGTTATCAAACATAGACCAATTTTCTTACATTGTAAAGATATTTCCCATTTTCTAATGTGAAAAAAATTTCTCTTTTAACTAGATTTTCCCTTTAAGATATCTGATATCTTAATTGACTTACCAAGCCTGTGTAGAACAGTAGTAGTTGAGGGAATTTCAAAGCAGCTACCTAGTGTGGTTGCAGTCTGAGATGGGAATCCAGAGAGAAAGAGAGAAGAGGGAGAAAGAGAGAGAGAGAGAGAGAGAGAGAGAGAGAGAGAGAGAGAGAGAGGAGAGAGAGAGTGCACCTACCTACCAGGAGAAGAAAAAACCCTAAAAGCTAAAGTCCAGCCATATGCTCAAGTGTGAGCCATTTTGCACCTGAGCCAGGGGTCTGTAAACACACAAGCAGTCTAGCTGCTTGCAGCTCTGGCCCCTTTAATCTTCAGCCACATGAATTAGAGATCTTAACGAAAGTAGCCCCAGTTGTGTGTAGCCAGGCCACTTGTAGCTACAGTATGGTACAGCTTTGGCAGTGTGTAGTCCAGATCACTTTTATCTCTGGCCAGGCCTGGGGCTTGTAAACTCTGGGCAAGCCAGGGCCTGTAATCCCTGCCCTGTACGGCCACTAGTGGTTTTGTAAATGAATTCTTGCCATGTGGGCAACAATTGTAGATGAATTTCTAACAGTCTTATTAAATAAGAAACACAAAGCCAAATATAGGAGTGAAAGCCGTAGAGCTCAGAGAAATATTGAGTCACCAGCTAACCTCACTTAATATGCCACTGTAGCTTCCCCCAGAGAACCAGCTTCTTCTTGCCTAACCTGTACCTTTATTGCCTTGTTCAGCCTTCTCATTGGCTCTTAGCCCAGCCACTTCACTTCCTCATCACTGCCTGTCTATACAGACCTCCAAGTCTCTATGGTTAGTATTGGGTTTAAAGGTGTGTGTCACCATGCTTGGATGCATCCTTGAACATACAGAGATTCTGCCTGCCATGTGATCAGATTAAGGGCATGTGCTACCACTGCCTGACTTTGTTTATGGCTAGCTTTGACCTCTGATCTCTAGGCAAACTTTATTTATTAACATACAAATAAAATATCACCACATATGTAGACATAGAAAGAGATAATAAATTACTTATGGCACGATTTAGCTACAAATTAAAAACTCTAAACTCTTTCAAAAATTATATAAATACAGGAAGTCTGTATTCCAATGAGAAAATATAGTCTTTGACTGTAAAATTAAACACATGCTGAAAGTGAAATATCTCCATTTGTCTCATTCCCTTCAAGAACAGAAAATATTATTAAATTTCCAATTCAATATGCTTTTTAATTAATATATATAGCCTCTCTGGTTTTCTGAATTTTTGTATTTACTATCATTTGTCTACAAGTAAAAACAGAAGAGGAGATATAGTTGAGTGCAAGGGCACACAAGCAACTATAATACAAGAAATAATCTCTGTCAACTTTATTATTATTTTCTGTATTGTTGTACAATTAAATCATGACTTTTACCTTATTACTCCCACATATATTGTGAAAATTCAGACTATTGTCTGCAATAAATTGTTGAAATTATACAAATGATGAAAGCACAGTGATGGGAAGCTCAGTTATTGATTTCTCTTCATACAGAACTCAATTTCCTTAGAAGAAAGGGAAAAGGCTCTGAATTAAATGAATATCCATGGTGAGAACACATGACACCCAGAATTTAGTCATGAGAATTATACTATGCTTGGCTATAAGATGTATTTGATACTGGATTTAGTTTAAGGATGTGGATATAGTTGGTGTGTGACAATACCATTATTCAGGACAATGAGTATCTTGTTGATGTCTTAAATTTCTCTAATGAAAAATCATCTAGGATTTGGCTGAGAACAGGGGTTACTTTTTCACTGTTCCAAACCCAGAAAGACAACTTAATCACCAAAGGAAATGGCATGGAACTTGTGTGAAATTCAGCAGCTTTGATCTTGCATGTCATATAGTACAAATCCAGGTTCACAGAACAATTTTGGATTGTATTTATATAATCCTTGTCATCAGGGTGATGAATGAGATATACAAGTTATTTTATGTAGAAACAGGACATTAGATTATAAAATCAATTTATGATATTTTAATGATGCAATAAAATATCTCTATTGAAAACAAAGACTTGACTCATCACAATGGCTCACCAGGTAAAGAGCTTGTCCTCCAAGCCTGACACCTAAGTTCAGTCCCTGGAACTCACGGAGTGAGTTCTACATAGAACTTCATAGAGCCATTCTACATAGCTATCCCCTGACCATCACAGTACATATGTGTCACAATGAATCATACCCATGTACTCAAAAGTAATAAACACAATTTTAAAAAAGGAAATATCGCCAGGCATTGGTGGCGCATGCCTTTAATCCCAGCACTCGGGAGGCAGAGGCAGGTGGATCTCTGTGAGTTCGAGGCCAGCCTGGGCTACCAAGTGAGCTCCAGGAAAGGCGCAAAGCTACACAGAGAAACCCTGTCTCGAAAAAAATCAAAAAAAAAAGGAAATATCATGGCATTTTCTGTTTTCCTCACCAATTCTGGATTTACTTAAAACAAGTAGCATGGGTGCTCTGAGCCTTGCTCCTAATGGATCTGATGACCTGGGATGGATGTGTAAAGTTGGTGAAACAAAGAAAACTCTGACCACCTGTTTCAGACAAGTGGCCCCAGATAGCCTGAGCCATTTTTATTTATTATACAGTTTCAATAGTTTTCATGAACAGTTTTACAATCATATTTGCTTCCTTAAGTTTCTAATAATATGTACAATAATTACCAGTTTGTTCCTTTACCTCATTTCCCTTCCATCCCCCACCTTTCCCACCAATAATCAATACCTATTTGATTCATAGCTTTAATGTCAGAAGCATAAGCAGTGTAGCAAGCAACAAAGTTTTCTAACTAGGCACACATACAGGTAGAACAGTTTGCCTAGCTGGCAGCATCTGTGGTTACAGTTTCATGCAAAGTGAAAGAGAGTTTTGCCTCTAGTGATTAATGTTTAGCTCTAGTCTAATCTAAGCTCTCACCACTAACTCATCAGCCAAGGCTGATTCATTTTTCATTCTATACTACTCTATCTACTATAGGGAATAACCAGGTTTTCTCCTCTCATACAGTAAACTACATAACTAAAAAGTTTACTCTTAATAGTTGGCACTGCTTATCTCTTGTTCTCATGTCTCCTACAGTATTGGCACAGCTATCAGAAAAGAGGGCACTATGGATTCCTACGATTTTGCTTCATTCCTTGTTCCTAGGCTGTTACCATTAACTCTTGATATCATCTATTTATTTGAAGTTCTCCTAAATTCTTGTGGTTAAAATCATTCTTTACAGAAAAATTATGCAAATTTGTAATGTCATGAACTTCTGTGACTCTTTCAGACTAGTCACAGGGTGTGATGGAAAGGCAAAATCCTGTTCTTAAGAATCCTGAATTCATGGTCACATTTGAAACATCAAATGCTTTAGGAGCTGAATTAGGTCCACTTTATATTTTTAACAACATCCCCTCTGGCTCATTCCAGAGGAGAGTCATCAAGGGGAAATTTTCCTAATGCAATAGCCATTTTATCCCTAGCTCTAAGAAAGTGAAACTAGAGGCAGCCAGCAATATGATTTGTATAAGGAAAGCAAGGAGAACAGATACCACATATAGTCCTGGTGTCATGCCCAGAATTATGCAGCAAACTATATATCAGACGTACAAAAAAATGGCTGAAATTTTCCCAGGCCTTGTCCCCAGGAGAACCTGTTTGTGCTATTCTCAGGCCTTTTCCCCCAAACAAGTCTTCCAGCACATAGGTTCTTTCATGTGATAAAAGGTATTTAGTTTACCAAAACTAGACAGGAAGACACCAGAAGGAAATGTGTTCAGTGCTTGACCTCATCATTTTTGTAGTCTTTCCACAAACAGCAGCTAGCATTTTGGCATGCAAGATTAGCAGGAAATTTTATATTTCTCTCACACAGTTTGTTTAGTTCTTTGTGCTATAAAGAAGAGAGTATTTTTCTACTTATTTAGAGAAATTCTACAAATTGGAGGACCAAAAGTTTGATAGGATGAAGATACTAAGTTTGTAATATACAAAATTTCAATTATTGTAAGCTTGTTTTTGAATAATCAGTAATTTGTTTAAAGAATTCGCATTTATTCCATAAAAATAAAATTAAAATCAATGTGCAGCTGGAACTGTTATGTTTTTGTTAGAAGAAAGCAACACTATAAAGAATTATGTTATTATCATGATTACTATCATCATATTATTTTAGTGAGGATATTAAAAACCATTTCTCTTAAAAATTTTAATTATGCATTATATTGTTGTGAAGCATTGCTGTTTAGTGCACAATCAATACTTTGAATATATTGCTACAATATAGTAAAAATGTTTTTGTCTTTTGATAAATATTTCCCCAATTTTTTCATCTGTAGTCTCATGCCCTAATAATCATCTTTCTACTGGATTTTATGTTCAAATACCATGTACAATATATTTGAATATTTCTAAGAGTACATTAAAATGTTCAACAAACACACAAGATATATCTGAGGCAAAGGTTTAAAGTATGAATTCATATATTTACATCATGGTCTTAAAAATGAATAAATTGAATTTGTAGAGACAGGGGAAAGAACTGTAAAGCACTGTTTTATTGAGTGAACAAAATCATGATAAGCACTGAAATACAGGAAAATTAGATAGCTAAATTGAACCATACCTCGAGAACAATGTACAGGTTGAGCTATGTCTCACCTGCATCTTTACAATGTGTTACATTCAAATATTTAAGACACTTGGGAAAAAATGTTCTCTGTATATGAATGATTTGAAATGTATTCTGATACATATACAAACATATTTAAAGAACTATTAGTCCATGTTCTCTAGATTTTTCACAATACCAAACATAAGCAAAATAAATTGATTTCAACAAGCCACCATATTAAAAGGATATACAGCAGTACTAAATACCTTAAGGAAAAATGAAGATATATTTGAAGGAGTTAAAATATCTATAATTTCTTAAATTCCATTTGTAAAGAATATCATGGTTCTCCCTATCACAAAAGAGATGGGGATATATGCATAAAGCCTGAGTTTGATCTTCATCACTGAGTAAACCCAGAATGGTGGTACACGACTGTACCTAGTCCAAGGCCAACATGGACTATATGATACCTTGTTTTAGAGAAAAAAGAAAAAAACAATCTAACATTTCAATGTAATCCCCTTCAAAATTCAAACAAATTTCTTTATAGACCTTGAAAGGACAATTTTTAGCCTCGTATGGAAAAACAAAAAGTCCAAGATAGCTAAAACAATGCTGAACAATTTAAAAAACTGCTGGAGGTATCACCATCCCTGTCTTCAAGTTGTACTATGGAGCTGTAGTAATAAAAAATGCATGATGTTGATATAAAAACAGACACTTTGGTCAAGGGAATCAAATTAAAGCCTGAGGCATAAATTCACACACATATTGAAACCTGATTTTTGACAAAGATGCTAGAAATACACAAGAGAAACAAGAAATCATCTTCAATAAATGATCCTGGTCTAATTGGATGTGGAAGAATGCAAATAGATCCATATTTATCACCTGGCAAAAAACTCAAGGTCACATGTATCAAAGACCTCTACATAAATCCAGACACACTGAACCAAAAAAAGTGGGGAATAGCCTTGAATACATTGGCACAGGAGACAACTTTCTGACTAGAATACCCATAGTGCAGGCATTAAGATCAACAATTATTAAATAGGACTCTAAAAGTAAAGAAAGGTCTTATTAAATAAGAAACACAGAGCCAATGCAGAGATGAAAGCCCAAGAGGTCAGAGTTAAGAGCCTTACCTGTCACTACTGCAGCTATCCTCTTCAGCCAAGAGACCTACTTCCTGTGTGTTTGTCTTTATATAGACTTACTGTTCTGCCTTCTCTTTGGTTGTAAACCAACCACATGACTGCCTCGTCACTGCCTGTCTGTACAGACCTCCAGGTCTTCTATGGTTGGTATTGAGATTAAAGGTGTGTGTCTCCAATGCTGGCTGTCTTTGAACACACAGAGATCTACCTATCTCTGCCTGCCAAGTGCTGGGATTAAGGCGTGCACCACCACCGCCCAGCTTTTGCTAGGGCTCTAATAGCTCTGACCCCCAGGCAACTTTATTTATTAACATACAAATCAGCCGGGTGTTGGTGGTGCATGCCTTTAATCCCAGCACTGGGGAGGCAGAGGCAGGTGGATCTCTGTGAGTTCAAGGCCAGCCTGGGCTACCAAGTGAGCTCCACGAAAGGCGCAAAGCTACACTGAGAAACCCTGTCTCAAAAAACCAAAAAAAAACATAACATACAAATCATATTTTAGTACAAATAAAATATCACTATATTTCCCCTTTTCTATTTTAATAAAAAGAAAAAAGGAAAAAAGTTGTAACTAATGTAAGAAAAACTATATACAAGAGTACAATAAAATAACTACATACCAAATATACAAGTAATAAATACCTAAACAATGTCTAGTCCATTTGTATTTGACAAATTCAGAGAAAATAATTCCATTATCTATCCTATTTTGATAAGTCCAAAATGTACCTAATTCACTTCCTATCCTAATTAATCTTCAACTATAACTAACTAATCTTCAACTATAACTAATGTTCAACTCCCTCAGAGACCCAAGAAGGAAATAATATTACCTAACAAAAATAAAAACAGGAAGTGCATGCAAGCAACTTCCAAAAATGTTGTGAGTTGACAGAAACAGCCAACTGCTTGGACAGTCACCAAGGTTTTTCGGCAGTGTTGGGGCATCATCTTCAGCCTATAGGCTTAGCGTATCTAACAGACTCATTTATGAAGTAGGATGTACACAAGGTCAACAGTTCAACCTCACATTGGGTGAGAGCAGTCCATGTACCAGAAACACCTGAATTCCACTAGTGTCATGTCCTGATTCAGGATTTTAAATTCTGGAAATTGTTGATGGTTTTGATATCAGCTGTCCATTCTTCTTGGCTGTGTATATGTGGCTTCATCTCAGCATCCCGTTCTTCTCCATATCCCTCTATTAAATGCCAGTCTACTATTGAGAGGTGTGAGCTTAGCTACTCTTCAAGAATAACTGTATCACCTGCCGTTCCATTGTATGTCAGAAGCCTTCAACCCACTGCCTGTTCAGCTGCCTTCGAAGAAAAGGGCACTGTACCTTTTCCAGATTGCGAAGGACACTTCAGGGATGGTACCATATTGTCCTGGCCTCAGAAGATGCCTTTTGATAAAGCCATAACCACACTTGTTTTGGCAAGAATCAGTCGTCCTTTATTTCATGTCCTGTCTGTCCATTTTGTCCTGTTGTCAGCAGTAGATTCAAGGATACTTTGTTGTCCAGTGGCTAACATTTGCCACAATGAAAGATAACTCCATATGCAGTTTCTTCAATGCCCATATTCTCTCTGAAGTAGATTGGTACTGCCAGGAGCCGACATGTCTCATAGTCATAACAAAAAAGAAAAATTTTCTAAGTTATTAAAATATCTTAAATGCCATATTCTGTTGATCTCTGAAGGGTTTGAAGATGACCTGTCTATCTAAAATATATCTGCTCAATCTTGAAAACATACCTAATATGATTACAAGTTCTATTATAATGTCTAACTACTAACTTTCATTGCTTTATATCCTAATAATTGGTAATAATAACATTCAAGGATCAGAAAATTGCATTACATTGTTAAATGAACGGTATAAGTACAATTAGAAATATACATATAACATTTTCTGACAATATCAATTTCAATATATATAATTTGTATATAATATAAAACAATCCAATCCAATGTAAAGTATTTAAAACTAGTAATTGTCTTTTTCCTTTTCCTTTCTTTTTTTTCTTTTTTTAAACAAGAATTTTAATCTAATCTCCTTTGCTTAGCCCTTTTCCTAACCCTAGATAATAACTTGTAACCAACCCCCCTAAACAATGAAAATTATCCCAGACCCAAAACCCATTAAAAGACCAAAAAACCACCCACCCCACCCCACCTCTTTGGGAATGTGGGCGTCTTATTCTTAAAATGCTTCCTGCTGGGTATGGGCAAAGGTATCTTTATCCTGAAAAGAAAAATTTGAGGTTAATTGTCAAATTCTAGGAAAGACAACTATATCCTTTGTTATCCAGTCTGTGTATAATGCTAAAGTTCAGGGTTTATCTCAAGTCCTTATTCAAGTAGTCTTTGAGACTGGATAATCTCAGCTAGCCCTCTCAAAATTGCTCTGAGCATTTTGTAGTTCAAAGCTGATCTGTAAATGATGTTTGTCAGCTTAGTGATATTACTATTGTCCACATGCAATTGTTGTTGTTGTAGGGCCCTATCTTCTTCCTAGAGACTTCAGTTAATGTTAGGCCTGACTGTGATTTCCTGCAGAAAACTGATAAGAGACTCGAACACAAAGACATATATATGCAGAAATTTTAAGCCTTTTTTCTAGAATTAGTTAGTACTCTATATGAGGATTCATATCTTAACAAAGTTTAAAATGTATATATATATATATATATATATATTAATCTTGTAAATTCTGATATAAAATTTACACTTTAAGAAAAGTTTAAAGAATCAGAATAGAATCAAAGAGTTGAGATTAGTAATAGAATAGTCCCTTAATTAATTTGGTTTTTCTAGCAGAAGATGGCTCTTTTCTTGTGGCATGATACAGGGAGTTTGCATTTTCCTTTTAACAACATGCTTGAGTTTAAAGAAGGAGAGAGCCATTCTCCAAATGCAAAGTCATCTTTAAATTTTAATTGAACTGGGACTATTAGAAGACCAATAGTGCTAAATTTTCCTTAGAGAAGCGCAGAAACAAACATTTAGGAAAACTTATAAAATTTTTTACATGATATACCCATACGCCATTTCACTCCGTTTCCTGGGATAGATGATTTGTCCTTTTTCTTCAGTTGTCTCATTTGTCCAGTGTTCTTCAGATTTCTTAACCTTCATTCTCCTTAAAGACAAAAACAAAAACTTTCCCCAAGACTAATTTTGGGGAGGTTCCTTTTTGGCAAGTTATTATCTGATTAAATGAAAAGGCATGTGTTAATGGTATAAGTTAGTTTAAATTGGATGTTCATGCTGGTTGATGAAATATCACCTATTCTAATTAAGAGGTCTCTCTTGATCAAATCTAACCTTTATCAATTTTGGTGATACCCACAGCTTATCTTCTCCTGTAGAAACAAAAGCAAAACCTCGTTCCCAACATAACACATATCCTGGTTTCCATTCTGAGGTCAGGACATACTTAAAGTATATAGGCTGATTTAATTCTGTAGTTTTTTTCTATTATCCAATGTCTCTCTGCAGCTGTTGTTCCTTTCTCATTGGCATTGAGAAAATTCAAAGTTAATAGAGCATTATGCAGTCTGTTTCTGGAGGTTTTTGTTATCCTTCTGTTTATTTAGAATATCATTTAGAGTTCTGTTTGATCTTTCTATAACTGCTTGACCTGTAGGATTATGTGATATACGTGTAATATGCTTTATATTGTAATAAGCAAAAAAACTGTTTCATTTTAACAGAGACATATGATGGAGCATTGTCAGTTTTGATTTGTGCAGGTATACCCATGATGGTCATAACTTCTAGCAAATGAGTGATTACAGAGTCAGCTTTTTCAGAACTCAAAGCAGTTGCCCATTGAAATCCTGAATAAGTATTGATGGTATGGTGTACATATTTCAACTTTTCAAATTCTGCAAAGTGAAACATGTCCATCTGCCAGATTTCATTTCCTTGAGTACCCTTTGGGTTACATCCCGCTGATAATGGCATTTGATTGTAGAAGGAACAAGTAGAACATTTCTTTACTATTTCTTTGGCTTGTTGCCAGGTTATGGAAAAATCCTTTTTTAAACCTTTACTATTGACATGATGTTTTTTATGAAATTCTGAGGCCTCTAGCACATTTCCTATCAATAATTTATCAATCTCATCATTGCCTTGTGCTAGAGGGCCTGGCAGACCATTATGGGATTGGCTGTGAGTTACATATAAAAGGTTATTCCTTTTCCTGATTGCATCTTGTAACTGAATAAATAGAGAAGTTAATTCTGAAACATCAGGGATAAAATCTGAAGTCTCAATATGTAATACCACTCTTTCAGCATACTGAGAGTCAGTAACTATGTTGAGATGTTCTGAAAAATGCATGAATACCAACGGAATAGCACACAGTTCCAATTTTTGAACTGAATTATAAGGACTTTGAACCACTTTACTTAAATTTTCTGATTTGTCACCTGCCTTTCCTTGTTTGTTTGCATCTGTATAAAATGTACCAACTCCAGATATGGGTTTTTCCCGTACAATTCGAGGCAAGATCCAATCATCTCTCTTTATAAGATCAACTCTATCTCTTTTGGGATATTTGCTGTTAATTTCTCCCAAAAAATTACTGCAAGCTCTTTGCCAAGGTTCACTTTCTGTCCATAATTTTCAATGTCCTCCTTAGATAAAGGTATGACAATTTCTGCTGTGTCTATTCCTGCTAACTGATGAAGTCTCAATTTTCCTTTCCAAAACAAGTCAGAGTTTTTTCCACATAAGTTTTTAATTTTTTATTTGGTTTATTTGGTAAAAATACACATTCCAATATAATATCTTCCCTCTGCATTAATATTCCTGTAGGAGAATGCCTAGAAGGTAAAATAACCAAAATGCAATCCAGCTTTGGATCAATACGATCTACGTGCCCTTCATGTACTTTATTTTCTACCAAGGCCAATTCTTTCTCAGCTTCAGGTGATAATTCTCTTGGACTATTTAAGTCCTTGTCACCTTCTAAAGTTTTGAACAAATTATTCAGTTCATCATTTTTTACCCCAACAATAATCTGTAGATGAGAAATGTCTCCAAATAATCTTTGAAAGTCATTAAGTGTCTGTAGTCAATCTCTCCTAATTTGCACCTTTTGGGGTCTAATTTTTTGTAGCTTTATTTTATATCCTAAATAATTAATAGAATCTCCTCTTTGTATCTTTTCAGAAGGAATTTGCAATCCCCAGCAAGGCAAAATTTTCTTTACTTCTTCAAACATTCTTTCTAAGGTATCTGTTTTTGAGTCAGCTAGTCAAATATCATCCATATAATGATAATTATATATTTATGAAATTTTTTATGTATTACTTCCAATGACTTTTGTACAAAATATTGACACAGAGTTGGACTATTCAACACTCCCTGTGGGAGGACTCTCCATTGAAATCTTTTTAACTGGTTGAGAATTATTACAAGTACGCATTGTGAAAGCAAATCTTTCTCTGTCTTTTCCTTGTAAAGGTATTGAAAAGAAACAATCATTTAAATCAATAACTATGAGAGGCCATCCTTTTGGTAACAGAGTAGGCAAAAGAATTCCAGATTGTAGGGATCCCATTGCTGAATTACCTTGTTAATTGCTCTAAGGTCTGTTACCATTCTCCATTTACCAGATTTCTTTTTAATAACAAATACAGGAGAATTCCAAAGGCTGGCTGTTTCTTCAATATGCTGAGCATTTAACTGTTCTTCTACTAGCTCTTCCAAAGCCTGGAGTTTCTCTGTTGTTAAAGGCCATTCCTGAACCCATACAGGCTTGTCTGTTAACCATTTTAAAGGTAGAGCTGTTGGTGTCTTTGGGAGATCATCAGTTGTTGTGCCCTGTTCTTGTATAATATGGATGGCTGGTGACCACTCAGAATAATGCCTTCCAATATGTCTCTCAGAAACATGTGCTAGTTTATGATTTGTTTCTGAGGTTAGAGAGATGTTAATTGAGTATTCCATTGTTGCAACAGGTCTCAACACCACCGGTTCATAGCTATGTTAGCCACATATGTTTTTTCTCCTCTCTGTCCTTCTGGACCTATACATTCGAGCCATCTTGCACTCTGTTTCACTTGAAATAATGTCCCAATTCCTAACAGTTTATGTTTACCTCCTGAAGAGGACAAGTTAGATGCTCAAATTCTGGTGCAATTATGGTAACCTCCACACCTGTGTCTACCAGACCAGACAACAAAACACCATTTATTCTTATTGTTAAATTTGGTCTTTGTTCATTAATAGAAGTTTGCCAAAAATTTTTCTTTATGTTTTCTCCTAATTTTCTATTCTCTCTGTTTCATCATCCCAACCAGCATGATTTCTTCCAATAGGCATTTGGTTATTTAATTGCTCTCAGTAGGGGTTTCCTCTATGACTGCAGGAAAGGTTTGAACTGGATTTGCTGTGGGGGCCTGCCTGAGGTCCCTCTGGGAGTTTCCCAAAGACCAAGGCAAAGGATTACCTTGTCTGTCCCTTGTTGATCTACATTCGTTGGTCCAGGTTTTTCCCTTACCTCACCTTCTGCATACTCCAGAAGAAAGGGGCATTCTGTTGCCATTGTTCCTTGAAGAAACATTGTTTCTAGGAATGCTCTGTTTACAGTCCCTTTTCAGATGTCCTTGCTGTCCACATCCAAAACATCTAACATTTCTCAAACCTTTTGAAATTGCTTCTCTTAGCCACATATCATCATGGTCATGAGCCTCAACATTAACCATGTCTCTAATCCAATCTTCCAAGGGTACAGGTCTTGCCTTTAACAGCCTGATTATTCTCTTGCTTGTTGCATTCACATTCTCAAAAGCCAAAGATTCAATTATTATCTAACTAGCTTCTGAATACGGGACCATTCTCTTTACTGCTGAAGCCAGTCTTTGTAAAAAAAATCTGTGAAAGATTCTTTTGGGCCCTGTATAACCTTTGTAAATGACGCAGTTTTCTTTCCTGGTTCCTCAACTCTGTCCCATGCATTCCAGGCTGCCATTTGACATAGTATTAAGGTTTGGATATCATATAAACATTGTGTTTTTACTGAAGCATATTGGCCTTCTCCAATAAGCTGATCCTGGAAGACTTGTATTCCTTTATCCCTCCATTGTTTTTCTATGTTTTTAGCCTCCTCTTTAAACCACATTTGCCACTGGAGCCTCTGTCCAGGTTCCCAAACAGCATGTGTCAGCTCCCGCCAGTCCTGTGGTATAATCCTATTATAATTTGGCCAGTGTTTAACATTTGCTTTACATATGGGGAATACATGTCATAAGATACTATTGCTTCCTTAAACCTTCATAAATCTAACATTTCAATTGGAGCCCAAATATTTTGTGTATTCACTTGATCAGGTAACGGCTGTATGGGTCCTGGATAAATTAAGGGTGATTGTGTGAAAACAGGCTTTCTTTCTGTAACCTTATGATCCAATCCTGAAACTACTTCACTGTTAATTTCTTCTGTCTGAATCTGAATTTCTCTATAATTCATTTTAACAGGTTTTTCTACAACTTTTATCCTGGCACTTAAATTGACTATCTTTATAAATAGTAAAATGAGGATAACAAAAGTAATAAAGTGCATAATTCGATCAACATTAATCTTCTTGTATAGTTGTTCCATTATCAGACTGCCTAAAATTTCAAACAACGCCCAATATTCTTTCAATGTACACATAAAAACCATTTTTTAATGTGAAAAAAATTCTCTTTTAAATAGTTTCCTTTAAAATATCTGATATCTTAATTGACTTACCAAGTCTGCATAGAACAGTGGAAATCCGTAGGAATTTCAAAACAGCCACCTAGTGTCTGAGGTGTGAATCCAGAGAGAGAGAGAGAGAGAGAGAGAGAGAGAGAGAGAGAGAGAGAGAGAGAGAGCGCAAGAAAGCATAGCCACAAGTTCTGGCTAAAAGCTTAAATCCAGCCACGTGTTCCCGCTTGAGTCGAGTCAACCCTGGGCTCTGGCTTCCTTAAGCTCCAACCATGTGCGTTGGCTTTACAGGCAGGGGCCCTGTTCGGCAGGGCAGGCCTGAGTTGTTTGCAGCACTGGCTTTAAGCAAGTAGCTCGAGCTGCAGCTAACCGCTTGGGGCTAGGGTCAGTCCGGCCTGAGACTAAGCCGACTTGGGCCTGAGCTAGTGATTCGGGCCACCCAGGCGGGAAAACAGACCTGCCTCCAAGCCAAGCCAAGTGGTTTTTAATGGATTCTTGTCACGTTGGGCGCCAAATGTAGATGTAACCAACCGTCTTATTAAATGAAAAACACAGAACCAATGCAAAGATGAAAACCAAGATGTTAGAGCAATAGGTAAGAGCTAAAAACTTTACCCTTCACTGTCGCTGTACCTCTCTGAAAGAGACCTACTTCCTGTGTCTGTCTTTTTTTATAGAGTTTCTGTTCTACCTTCTCATTGGTTGTAAACCCAACCACATGACCTCCTAGTCACTGCCTGTCTGTACAGACCTCCAGGTCTTCTATGGTTGGTATTGAGATTAAAGGCATGTGTCTTCAATGCAGGCTGTATCCTTGAACACACAGAGATCTATCTAGCCCTGCCTACCAAGTGCTGGGATGAAAGGCATGCACCTCCACCACCCAGCTTTCACTATGGCTTGCTAATAGCTCTGACCCCCGGGCAACTTTTTTTATTAACATACAAATAAAATCACATTCCACTACAAATAAAATATCACCATAGTTATCAGAGGGGCTTCCTTTGGCAGCAGATGAGAGTGGGTACAGAGCCCACAAAAGATATTATAAAAAGAAAGAGTCTAAATGGAAGGTCTATTTTAGATCCCTCCCATTGGAGATTGGTGAATCTCACAAAAGTGGAAACAAAGTCTATAGGAGTCAGAGGACACTGGGAGAACATTGTCGACCTAATCAACTAAGCAAGGCTCACATGAGCTCACTGAGAATGTAAAAGCAAGCACAGCACAAGCATTTGTCTGCACCTGTTCCTCTGTGTATATGCTATAGATGTTAGCTTAGTGTTCTTGTGTGAAGCCTAACTGTGGGAGCAGGTTTTTTGTTTTTGTTTTTGTTTCGTTTTGTTTGTTTTTTGTTTTGCTTGTTTGTTTGTTTGGTTGGTTGGTTGGCTTTTTGCCTGCTATTGAGACTCTTTTCCTCCTATTGAGTTGTCTTGTCCAGCATCAACGTAAGAGCTTTCACCATGTCTTATTGTATCTTGTTTTGTTCTGTCTGGCTGTTCTTGCAGGTCTGTTCTTTTCTGAACACAAATGGAGGGGAAGTAAACCTAGGGGACACATGAAGTAAAGGGAGCTATGAGGAATGGAGGGAGTGGAAAATTGTGGTGGTTGGAATGTATTGCATGAAAGAAGAATCTTATTTCTAAAATGAAGTTCACAAAAAGAAATGCATGGGACTGAACTAGGACCTCTATATGAAAAAACTATTGTATAGCTTGATTTGCTTAGGGGGCGCCTTGGCAGTAGAATCAGAATCCATCCCTGGTACATGAGAAGGCTCTTTGGAGCCCACTACCTATGATGGGACACCTCATGCAGCCTTGAGGCAGGGGAAGGGCTTAGACTTGCCTCTACTGGATGTGCCTCCCCATGGGAGGCCTTGAGTTCCTGTGGGGGGAGTGGAGGGAGGGTTGGAGTGGAAGCTGGGGGGGCAGGAAGAAGGAAAATGTAAAATGAATGAAAAAATTTCTTAATTAAAAAAGTTTGCTAAATAAAAAAAAGAAAGAAAAAAGAAACTAAAACAAAAATAGAGGAGGAAGGGAGTTGTAAGAAAGGACCAACGAAATTCTTTGAGTTTCTTGATGAAGGCTAGAGAGGCAGCTGATCAATAGATGCATGTCCCAAGTTCAGTACACATAATACATAGCAAAGCTTAGTGATATAACCTTGTCATTCCAATGCTAAACAGGCAAGCATAGATAGATAATTGGGGCTCACTGGTCAACCAGTATAGCCAAATTGGAGAGCTTCAGATAAAACTGAGAAACATTGTCTCAAAACTACAAAGTAGATAATGACTGATCAATACACCCGAGTTTGATCTCTGGCTTCCACATTTATGCATACATATACATGAGCGTGTATGTATACATACACGCAAAAAAGACATTTTTAGAAGAGTCAATCATTGTTTTCAGTTTGATGATAATAGTACTATATTGTTTTAAAAATAAAATTTGAAGGTTCTCTATTTTGGAAGAAATTAATATCTGTATAAGCTCAGCAGATAAAATTATTTGCTACCAAACCTGAAAACCTAAGTTAAATTCTAGGAAATCACATGGTAGAAGGAAAGAACTGACTCTAATATGTTGTCTCTAACTCACACAAATGTGCCATTACTGAAGAGGATGGTTAAGAACACTTGGAACTATCCAAAATGACTCAAATTTGGTTCCAAATTCCCATGTCAGATTGCTCACAATATACTGTATCTCTAGAACCAGGGACCTCAATCTTCTTCTAGTCTCATAGGACACCCCCCCCACAAACACACACAGAAACACAAAATAGAAATAAAAATTAACTTCAAATACTATAGGGTTATCAAAACATACAATACTTTGTAGAATCAACTGGAACTCTGAGAACTTTCTTTATATATTGCCATGTGGTTTCACTTAAAGCAGAACATTCAGATACCACTCCTGTGTCAGAAAAAGAGTATGTAACTCCTGGAATTTGCAATGCCCTGCTGACAAAAATCATTTTCTGGATAATCACTAATTTTTATTGCACCACCTCTATGGGCTAAATTATTAGATTTTTTGAAGGGTAAGGTAATAAAGATGAGTAGTTTAAGCAAGAAAAACTTCAGTCTTTTGAATTCTTTCAAGTTACCACTTTCAAAGGTCCTTGATCTTAGCCATTCTGACAGGTGTAATGTGGTATCTCAGAGTCGTTTTGATTTGCATTTCCCTGATGATTAGGGATGTTGAGCCATTTGAGTTTCCTCTGTTGAGAATTTTCTGTTTAGTTCTATAACCCATTTCTTAATTGACTGTTGGGCACTTTGATGTCTTATTTCTTGAGTTCTTTATATATTCTGGATATCAGTCCTCTGTCAGATGTGGGATTGGTGAAGACCTTTTCCCATTCTGTCTGCTGTTGCTTTGCCTTGTTGACCATATCCTTTGCTCTACAAAAGCTTCTCAGTTTCAAGAGGTCCCATTGATTGATTCTCTCAGTGTCTGTGCTACTGGTGTTATATATAGGAAGTGCTCTCCCATGCCAATGCATTCAAGACTACTTCCTACTTTCTCTTCTATCAGGTTCAGAGTAGCTGGATTTATGTTGAGCAAAGTCTAGAGAGGTCCACAGAAATCCACAAGGATACCTCCACAATAGACTACTGGCAATGGTCGAGAGACAGCCCGAAATGACCTACTCTGGTGATAGGATGGCCAAACACCTAATTGTCGTGCTAGAAACCTCATCCAATGACTGAGGGAACCTGATGCAGAGATCCACGGCCAGGCCCCAGGTGGAGCTCTGGGAGTCCAATTGGTGAGAAAGAGGAGGGTTTGTATGAGTGAGAATTATTGAGACCAAGGTTGAAAAAAGCACAGGGACAAATAGCCAAATGAATGGAAACACATGAACTATGAATCAATGGCTGAGGAGCCCCCAACTGGATCAGTCCCTCTGGATAAGTGAGACAGTTGATTAGCTTGATCTGTTTGGGAGGCATCCAGGCAGTGGGACCAGGACCTGTCCTCAGTGCATGTGCTGGCTGTTTGGAACCTGGGGCTTATACAGGGACACTTAGCTCAGCCTGGAAGGAGGGGACTGGACCTGCCTGGACTGAACCTACCAAACTGATCTCAGTCCTCAGGGGAGTCTTTGCCATGGAGGAGATGGGAATGGGGGATGGGCTGGAGGGAGGGTGGGGGGTGGGAGGGGGAATCCATGGCTGATATGTAAAATTAAATTAAATTATAAAATAAAATTTTTTTAAAAGGTCCTTGATAGAGGAAAGACATCCCTTGTGACTCTAGCTGAGGTATTCTTTTCTTATTCAAATCTGCTGCCACATATTACCTCTCTTCTTTATACTTTACAGGTCTGGTACAAAGTCATCTCTCTTGAATGAAATACTTTGATTTTCAGCAAAGAAAATATTTTTAGCTTACTTTACTGTACATTCCTAACTGGAAACTGAAGCCACCATCAGAATTAACTCCATTCATCCACAAATGGGGTTATAAATAACCCATGTATCCTTTTATTTTTTTCTTTTATAGAATCAACTCTGTTTGCCTGAAATGAAATGAAAATTTGCAAATGGCCAATTTCCCAAAAGGTGTTTTATTTTGTATTCAACAAACACCACTGGGGCAAATTTTAATTTTAATGTAATTCAACCAAGGTTAGCCTTTATAATAGTAACCCCAAGTCATACACATCACTTTTTACTATTTACTTCTCATTATTCAGAGTGCATTAATGCCAACAAACCTTAAATTTTCTTTCATAAGTTTGGAGACTCATTTCTTTCTTTCTTCTTTCCTTCATTCTTTCCTTTCTTTCTTTCTTTCTTTCTTTCTTTCTTTCTTTCTTTCTTTCTT
>CABHPR010145174.1:33724-51791 GCA_902168415.1 Peromyscus melanophrys
CTTTCTTTCTTTCTTTCTTTCTTTCTTTCTTTCTTTCTTTCTTTCTTTCTTTCTTTTTTTCCCTTGGTTTTTAGAGACATGGTTTCTCTGTGTAGTTTGGGTGACTGTCCTGGATCTCACTCTGTAGACCAGGCTGGCCTCGAACTCACAGAGATCCACATGGCTCTGCCTCCCAAGTGCTGGGATTAAAGGAATGTACCACCACTGCCTGGCGAGACTCATTTCTTAACAACAGGAAATTATATGACTTTAAATTCTCATTATTAATTATTTTATTAAGAAACATAGGCCTCCTTATTAGTTATACTTTACATAGCATTGGGTGATTTTTTTTTAGACTTGCTTAACAGATTTGGCATGCAATTATTTTCATTTTAGAGATACATAAGGTATTTGGAGGTAAGTTAAAAGAAAAATAAGGTTTAAGGGTTATTTGTTTACATTATTGTTGTTGTTATTGTTTTGTTTTTGCTGTTGCTGTTTTGGCTTTGGAAGTAAAATCAATGGGGGTGAAAATTTTTGAGAAAATGAATGCTATATGGGGAGAAGTCACAGGAATGACATGCTGAATCTTTTTCATTGACTAGTATTCCTCTTCTGTCTTGCTACTGTTAAGCTCTACCTGCTGCTATATCACTCCTAAGCTAAGATCTCCAGGACAACTCTGCTGTTTTAAGCTTTAATTTGTGAAAGAGTAATGACCTTCCATACCAGAGTTTGTCTTTCATAACCTAAGATAGTCTTAGATAGTCTAAGATAGACCAAGTAGCATCCTCTTCTAATTGTGAACCCCACATACATCAATAGGGTTCATGCTGCTCCATTCTGTTTGGGACAGTCATTACTCCAAGACTGTTTCATACTCTGTCTCCTTGATGAAGTTCAGTATGATGTGGTTTCTCTCTCAAGAACACTGCATGCACATTTCTATCAAATTTATCTGTCATTGTCTAAAATTAAGTTTTCACTCACTCTACTGTGATAAAATTGGTGAATCATAGTTGCATTGTCTTTCTTATCATTTGAATTCACTGCTACTATAAAGTAATTATTAGGTAGATTTAAGAATTGTACAGAGAAATCTTTGTCCCAAAATTTTCACTTTTATTGTCAAGAATTGGTAATCCATGGATATAAAAGAAGTCACACGGAATTATGCTATTGATGTAAAAAAATGGATTTTCTTTTAATCAGTTTGTGCTAAAAGGTAGACATATATTCTGTTATATCTTAGAGATTTGCTTATATACATCATGGATTTTGATTATTTCCTTGCAATTTTCATAGTTTTCTTGCATCATATTATACTTAGAGACTTTGTTAATTATAGAAATAACAGAAACACTTTGATGACCTACATGATGTGTATTATTTTTCTTTTCACTGGACCAAGCTACATAACAACTTAAGGGAAAAACTTGACTCATGGTATTAGAGGGATTTCATAACATCACTGTGGAGAAAAGGATGGTGGAACAACTCTATCTATGATAGTGGGATAGTGTAGTGGGGATGTTCACATATTGATAACCCAAAGAGAGCACAAATTGGAACAAGTTGTAGCTATGACTTTCATAGGATTTCCTCTAGAAACCTACTTCTGCCAGCCAGTCTCCTTCTCTTAAAGGCTAAATAGCTTTGAAAATAGTGCCACGATTGTGGATCAAGTAATCAAAAGGTAAGATTCAAAAAGCCATGTGAGGTCAATATTTTTACAGAAACAAATTCCCCAAAGTGAATGTAAGTAGGTTAAAATGTATGAATGCTTTACTCTGAGAGGTTACTGTCTAGTTGTTCACATGTAACTCTTAACAATAATGGATGAAAGTCCTGTCTCTCTACAATACCAGTCATTATTTGCCTTTGCTCATTTGGCATCAAATATGTAGGGCATGACATCTATTGTGGTTTTTATATGCAGTTGTTTGCTTACTTGTGACAATTTTCCTGAATTAGCCCTACTATGACTCTTGTTGTTTGCTTATTGTTTTTCTTATTGACTTTCATTTTTTGAGACAGGGTCTCATGTAGCCCAGGCTGACCTCAAATTTGCTATGTAGCTCAGAATGATCTTAAATTTCTGATCTTTCTGCTTCTGCCTCTTGAGTTGTGGGATTAGAAGTGTGTGCCTCCATACCCACTTTATGAAATTATTGGGGATTCAAATCAGGGCTTAATACATACTAGGCAAGCATGCTATCAACGAACTACATCTTTTACCCTTCTTCTTGTACATCTAGTACAAATATCATTTTTGTTAAATATTTTGCAAACATTTTTCTTTTAAATTCTCTTATAAAATTTTCTTCATAATTCATGTTCATTACCTCTATTCACTCCTTTCTCATCCCCTAATATTTTGGTTCTATTGTTTACTTTTCTGCATTATATTGTTCCCAAGTATACACATGTATACACACATATGCATGGGTAAATATATATATTTGTCTAGATTCTACATGTGAAGGATGAAGATAAACATGCAGTTTTTTTTCTTCTTGAGATTGTGTGACATAACAATATTATATACGCTCTAATGCCACCCATTGTACTACAAATTTTGTCATTACAGTTTTCTTTATAGTTTAATAGTATTCCATGTTAGACACACATATGCAAATAAATATGTATTAAATTTTCATTATCCATTCATGTGTTAATGAACAACTAGGTTTATTCCAACTCTTTCCTACAGTGAATAAAGCTGCAATAAACATGAAGGTGCAAATATCCTAACAGTAGGATATGAGTTCTCTGAATACATGTCCAAGAGTGAAATATCAGGGTCATATAGGAGTTCTATTTTATATTTTTGAGTCATTTCTTAACTGATTTCCACAATGGCTGTATTAATTAGCACCCCCATGAACAGTAAATAAGGTTTCCTTTCTCTACACATCCTCTCCAACATTTGTTCCAAATTTGTTGGTGACAGCAATTCTGACTAAGGAAAAGTGGTATATCAAAGTAATTTTTATTTCCTTGATGGCTAGGGATTGTAGATGTAACCAACCGTCTTATAAATAAGAAACACAGAACCAATGCAAAGAAGAAAGCCAAGAGGTCAGAGCTAAGAGCTAAAACCTTACCCTTCCTCCTGCAGTGATCCTACCTCTCCGAAGGAGCCGCTACTTCCTGTGTTAAAGTCTTTATATAGTCTCTGTTCTGCCTTCTCATTGGTTGTAAACCCAACCACAGGACTGCCTCATCACGGCCTGTCTGTATAGACCTCCAGGTGTTCCATGGTTGGTATTGAGATTAAAGGCATGTGTATCCAATGCTGGCTGTATCCCTGAACACACAGAGACTTGCCTAGCTCTGTCTACCAAGTGCTGTGATCACAAGAGTATACCACCACTGCCCTGCTTTCCTATGGCTTGCTAATAGCTCTGACCCCCAGGCAACTTTATTTATTAACATACAATTAACATTTTGGTACAAAAGAAAAATATCACCATAAGGGATATTGTACACTTTTAAAAATAGTTATTGGACATTCATGTTTCTTTTCTTTTTTCTTGTTATTGAAATGACCATCCACTTAATTTTCACTTATACTAAATAGAAGTTTTATTTTATTGGCATTTATTTTCTGCAATTCTTTGTAAATTCTGGATACTAGCTTCTTGTACAAATATAGCTGGCAAAAAATCGCTCCCACATGGTAGGCTGTCTGCTTGCTCTGGTGATTGATTCCTTTGCTGTAGGCACATTTTTTTTTATATATAATCGCATCTATGTCTCTATTGATACCTGTTTTCATTCATAAACTACTGGTATTCTATTCAATTTTTTTTTGCCTATCCCAAAATCTTGGGGGTATCTTCAGTGTTTTCTTCTATAAGTTTTGATGTTTCTAAATTAAAATTAATATCTTTGATGCATTTTAGCTGATTTTTTTTGTACAATGTGAAAGATAAAAATCGAACGTTATTTTTCTGCGACGAGAAATTCTGTTTTGTTAGCTCCATTTATTGAATAGACTTTACAATATATGTTTTTCCCTCATTTTTAAAATTTTTAAATTCAAAAAAGTTAAGTTGACATACCTTTGTTGTTTTATTTCTGTGTACTCATTCCTATTCCATTAACCTTCCTGTCTATTGTAATGTCAGTGATAGAATGTCTTTATTGAAATAGCTATATAGTATAATTTGAGGGCAAGTATTGTAATACCACCAACATTTTTCTTAATCCTTTAAGATTGCTTTAGCTATTCATGGTCTTTTTTGTTTAATATAAATTATTATATTTTTGTTACCCTGTTAAATATATCACAAATTTTATGTGTTGCATCATTTCCCAATTAATTTTGATAGTATAGATGTTATCACAATATTAGTTCTTCCAGAAGCATAAAATGTCTTTTCATTGCCTAATATCTTCTATGAATTTCTTTTTCAATAGATTGAGATTTTCATGTAGTTGTCTTTCAGTTATTTAGTTATCAATATTACTAAATACTTAGTGTTTTGGAGTTTTTCTGAATGAAATATGTTTCCTAATTTGTAGATGAATGGTCTTGTTAAATTAGAAACACAGAGCCCATGCAAAGATGAAAGCCCAATTGTTCAGAGCTAAGAGCCTTACCCTTCACTGCTGCTGTTGTCCTCTTCAGCAAGAGACCTACTTCCTATCTGTTTGTCGTTTTTATAGACTTTCTATTCTGCCTTCTCCATGGTTGTAAACCCAACCACATGACCTCCTCATCACTGCCTGTCTGTACAGACCTCCAGGTCTTCTATGGTTGGTATTGAGATTAAAGGATTGTTTCTCCATGCTGGCTGTATCCTTGAACAGACAGAGATCCACCTAACTCTACCTCACAAGAGTTGAGATTAAAGGCGTGCACCACCACTGCCCAGTTTCTGCTATGACTTGCTATTAGCTCTGACCCCCAGGCAACTTTATTTATTAACATACAAATAAAATCACATTTCAGTACAATTAAAATATTACCATATTTCCCCTTTTCTATTTTAAAAAAAAGAAAAAAGAAAAAATGTTATAACTAACATAAGAAAAACTATGTACAAAAGTACAATAACTATACACCATATATACAAGTAATAAATACCTAAACAATGTCTAGTCCATTTGTATTTGACAAATTCAGAGAAAATAATTCCATCACCTATCCTATTTTGGTAATTTCAATATGTACCTAATTCACTTTCTATCCTAACTAATCTTAGTTTAAATTGGATGTTCATGCTGGTTGATGAACTATCACCTCCTCTAATTAAGAGGTCTCTCTTGTTCAAATCTAACCTTTATCACTTTTGATTGTACCCACAGCTTATCTTCTCCTGTAGAAACAAAAGCAAAACCTTGTCCCCAATGTAACACATATCCTGGTTTCCATTCTGAGGTCAGGACATACTTAAAGTATATAGGCTGATTTAATTCTGTAGTTTTTTCTATTATCCAATGTCTCTCTGCAGCTGTTGTTCCTTTCTCATTAGCATTGAGAAAATTCAAAGTTAATAGAGCATTATGCAGTCTATTTCTGGAGGTTTTTGTTATCCTTCTGTTTATTTAGAATATCATTTAGAGTTCTGTTTGATCTTTCTATAACTGCTTGACCTGTAGGATTATGTGGTATACCTGTAATATGCTTTATATTTTATTAAGCAAAAAACTGTTTCATTTTAACAGAGACATATGATGGAGCATTGTCAGTTTTGATTTGTGCAGGTATACCCATGATGGCCATAATGTCTAGCAAATGAGGGATTACAGATTCAGCTTTTTCAGAACTCAAAGCAGTTGCCCATTGAAAGCCTGAATAAGTATTGATGGTATGGTGTACATATTTCAATTTTCCAAATTCTGCAAAGTGAAACACGTCCATCTAACAGATTTCATTTCTCTGAGTACCCTTTGGGTTACATCCTGCTGGTAATGGCATTTGACTGTAGAAGGAACAAGTAGGACATTTCTTTACTAGTTCTTTAGCTTCTTGCCAGGTTATGGAAAAATCCTTTTTTAAACCTTTACTATTGACATGATGTTTTTTATGAAATTCTGAGGCCTCCAACACATTTCATATCAATAATTTATCAATCTCATCATTGCCTTGTGCTAGAGGGTCTGGCAGACCAGTATGGGATCAGATGTGAGTTATATATAAAGGACAACTCTTTTCCTAATTGTATCTTGTAAATGAATAGTGAAGTTAATTCTGAAGTATCAAGGATAAAGTCTGCAGTCTCAATATGTAATACCACTCTTTCAGCATACTGAGAGTCAGTAACTATGTTGAGAGGTTCTGAAAAATCCATTAATACCAACAGAATAACATACAATTCCGATTTTTGAACTGAAGTATAAGGACTTTGAACCACCTTACTAAATTTTCTGATTTGTCATCTGCCTTTCCTTGTTTGTTGGCATCTGTATAAAATGTACCAACTCCAGATATGGGTTTTTCCCATATAAATCAAGGCAAGATCCAATCATCTCTCTTTATAAGATCAATTCTATCACTTTTGGGATATTTGCTGTTAATTTCTCCCAAAAAAAAATTACTACAAGCTCTTTGCCAAGGTTCACTTTCTGTCCATAATTTTTCAATATCCTCCTTAGTTAAAGGTATGACAATTTCTGCTGGGTCTATTCCTGCTAATTGATGAAGTCTCAATTTTCCTTTCCAAAACAAGTCAGAGATTTTTTTCCACATAAGTTTTTAATTTTTTATTTGGTTTATTTGGTAAAAATATCCATTCCAATATAATATCTTCCCTCTGCATTAATATTCCTGTAGGAGAATGCCTAGAAGGTAAAATAACCAAAATGCAATCCAGCTTTGGATCAATACGATCTACGTGCCCTTCATGTACTTTATTTTCTACCAAGACCAATTCTTTCTCAGCTTCAGGTGATAATTCTCTTGGACTATTTAAGTCCTTGTCACCTTCTAAGGTTTTGAACAAATTATTCAGTTCATCATTTTTTACCCCAACAATAGTTCTTAGATGAGAAATATTTCCAAATAATCTTTGAAAGTCATTAAGTGTCTGTAGCCAATCTCTCCTAATTTGCATCTTTTGGGGTCTAATTTTTTGTAGCTCTATTTTATATCCTAAATAATTAATAGAATCTCCTCTTTGTATCTTTTCAGGAGCAATTTGTAATCCCTAGCAAGGCAAAATTTTCTTTACTTCTTCAAACATTCTTTCTAAAGTATCTGCATTTGTGTCAGCTAGTAAAATATCATCCATATAATGATAAATTATAGATTTATGAAATTTTGTATGTATCACTTCCAATGACTTTTGTACAAAATATTGGCACATGGTTGGGCTATTCAACACTTCCTGTGGGAGGACTCTCCATTGAAATCTTTTAACCGGTTGAGAATTATTTTAAGTAGGCACTATGAAGGCAAATCTTTCTCTGTCTTTTTCTTGTAAGGGTATTGAAAAGAAACAGTCTTTTAAATCATTAACTATGAGAGGCCATCCTTTTGGTAACAGAGTAGGCAAAGGAATTCTAGATTGTAGAGAGCCCATTGACTGAATTACTTTGTTAATTGCTCTAAGGTCTGTTACCATTTTCCATTTCCCAGATTTCTTTTTAATAACAAATGCAGGAGAATTCCAAGGGCTGGTTGATTCTTCAATATGCTGAGCATTTAGCTGTTCTTCTACCAGCTCTTTTAAAGCCTGGAGTTTCTCTGTTGTTAAAGGCCATTCCCTGAACCCATACAGGCTTGTCTGTTAACCATTTTAAAGGTAGAGCTGTTGGTGTCTTTGGGAGATCATCAGTTGTTGTGCCCTGTTCTTGTATAATATGGATGGCTGGTGACCACTCATTAGAATAATATCTTCTAATATGTCTCTCAGAAATATGTGCTAGTTTATGATTTGTTTCTGAGGTTAGAGAGATGTTAATCTGAGTATTCCATTGTTGCAACAGGTCTCAACCCTACAGTTTCATAACATTGTTAGCCTCATATGGTTTTAATTTTCCTCTCTGTCCTTCTGGACCTATACATTTGAGCCATCTTGCACTCTGTTTCACTTGAGATAATGTCCCAATTCCTAACAGTTGAATGTTTACCTCCTGAAGAGGCCAAGTTGGATGCCCAAATTCTGGTGCAATTATGGTAACCTCCACACCTGTGTCTACCAGACCAGACAACAAAACATCATTTACTCTTATTGTTAATTTTGGTCTTTGTTCATTAATAGAAGTTTGCCAAAAAATTTTTCTTTATGTTTTCTCCTGAATTTTCTATTCTCTCTCTTTCATCATCCTGAGCAACCTGGTTTATTCCAATAGGCATTTGATTATTTAATTGCTCTCAGTAGGGGTTTCCTCTATGACTGCCGGAAAGTTCTGAACTGGATTCAGTGTGGGGGTCTGCCTGAGGCCCCTCTGGGAGTTTCCCAAAGACCGAGGCAAAGGATTACCTTGTCTGTCTCTTGTTGATCTACATTCATTGGTCCAGTGTTTTCCCTTACCACACCTTCTGCATACTCCAGAAGAAAGGGGCATTCTGTTGCCATTGTTCCTTGAAGAAACATTTTTTCTAGGAATGTCCTGTTTACAGTCCCTTTTCAAATGTCCTTGCTTTCCTCATCTAAAACATCTAACATTCCTCAAACCTTTTGAAATTGCTTCTCCTATCCACATATCATCTTGGTCATGAGACTCAACATTAACCATGTCTCTAATCCAATCTTCCAAGGGTGCAGATCTTGCCTTTAACAGCCTGATTATTCTCTTGCTTGTTGCATTCGCATTCTCAAAAGCCAAAGATTCAATTATTATTTGACTAGCTTCTGAATTCAGGACCATTCTCTTTACTACTGAAGCCAGTCTTTGTAAAAAAAATCTGTGAAAGATTCTTTTGGGCCCTGTATAACCTTTGTAAATGACGCAGTTTTCTTTCCTGGTTCCTCAACTCTGTCCCATGCATTCCAGGCTGCCATTTGACATAGTATTAAGGTTTGGATATCATATAAACATTGTGTTTTTACTGAAGCATATTGGCCTTCTCCAATAAGCTGATCCTGGAAGACTTGTATTCCTTTATCCCTCCATTGTTTTTCTATGTTTTTAGCCTCCTCCTTGAACCACATTAGCCCCTGGACCTGTTGTCCAGGTTCCAGAACAGCATGTGCTAGCTCCCGCCAATCCTGTGGTATAATCCTATTATAAGTTGACCAGGATTCAACATTTGTTTTACATATGGGAAATGCATGCCATAAGATACTATTGCCTCCTTAAACCTTCGTAAGTCTAACATTTCAATTGGAGCCCAAATATTTTGTGTATTCACTTGATCAGGTAATTGCTATATGGTTCCTGGATAAATTAAGGGTGATTGTGTGAAAACAGGCTTTCTTTCTGTAACCTTATGATCCAATCTTGAAACAACTTCACTGTTAATTTCTTCTGTCTGAATCTGAATTTCTCTATAATTCATTTTAACAGGTTTTTCTAAAACTTTTATCCTGGCACTTAAATTGACTATCTTTTTAAGTAGTAAAATGAGGATAAGAAAAGTAATAAAGTGCATAATTCAATCAACATTAATCTTCTCATATAGTTGTTCCATTGTCAGACTGCTTAAAATTTCAAACAAAGCCCAATTTTCTTCGAATGTACACATAAAACCCATTTTTTAATTTTAAAAAAAAATTCCCTTTTAAATAGTTTCCTTTAAAATACCTGATATCTTAATTGACTTACCAAGTCTGCGTAGAACAGTAAAAATCTGAGGGAATTGCAAATCAGCTACCTAGTATCTGAGGTGTGAATTCAAAGAGAGAGAGAGAAAGAGAGAGAAAGAGAAAGCAAGCAAGAAAGTGTAGCCACAAGTTCTGGCTAAAAGCTTAAATCCAACCACGTGTTACCGTTTGAGCCAAGTTGAGCCTGGGCTCTGGCTTCCTTAAGCTCCGACCACGTTCATTGGCATTTCAGTCAAAAGCTGTCTGTAGCTACTGCAGTTAGTGGTAGCTCCAGCAGGACAAGCCTGAGTGTTTTAGCACTGTCTTTAAGCAAGTAGCTCCAGCTATAGTAATGGCTTGTAGCTACGGTCAGTCAGGCCTGAGACCTAAGCTGAGCTGGGCCCAAGCTAGGGAGCTGGGCCGCCTAGGCTGAAAACTGGACCCATTGCCAAGCCAAGTCAAGTAGTTTTAATGAATTCTTGCCATGTTGGGCACCCAATGTAGATGATTGCTCTTGTTAAATAAGAAACCCAGAGCCCATGCAAAGATGAAAGTCCAAGAGGTCAGAGCTAAGAGCCTTACCCTTCACTGCTGCTGCTGTCCTCTTCAGCAAGAGACCTACTTCCTGTTTGTTTGTCTTTTTTATAGACTTTCTATTCTGCCTTCTCATTGGTTGTAAACCCAACCACATGACTGCCTTGTCACTGCCTCTCTGTACAGACCTCCAGGTCTTCTGTGGTTGGTATTGAGATTAAAGGATTGTGGCTCCATGCTGGTTGTATCCTTGAACACACAGAGATCTGCCTAGCTCTACCTCACAAGAGCTGGGATTAAAGGTGTGCACCACCACTGCCCAGTTTCTGCTATGGCTTGCTATTAGCTCTGACCTCCAGGCAATTTTATTTATTAACATACAAATAAAATCACATTTCAGTACAAATAAAATATCACCGTACTAATTCCTTTCTCTGGGAGCACACTGTTGATATAAATGAAGGCTACTTTCTTAATATATTGGTTTTAGCCTGTAAATTTACTCTAAGTGTTTAATAGGCCCAAGAGTTTTCTAGTAGACTCAATAGGATCTTTTAAGTAAAGAATCATGTCGTATGAAAAGCAGGATAGTCAGACTTCTTCCTTTTCTATTTTTAGGCCCCTTTGTTTTTCTCTTGTATAATTGCAAACTCCTTTGCATTATGAGAATTTTATAATAAAAATAAACATAAATACTTGCCAACATTTAGATCATGTCAATTCCATTCATCTTCTAAAAGGTAAAAGATAATGCAACTGTTGTCCTAGTTTCTGTTAGTTCTTTCAATATACAACCTGAAAGTATTTAACACTTTTCTATTGGGAAGGGGTAGGCAAGCTTTGCCAGTTTAGCCCAGGCTGGGCTTGAATTCATGAAATATGATCCCTTTACTTCAGCCACTTGAGTGACTGGATAATCAATTTGTACCAATCACTGGGATTTAACTTTTTATGCTGCCTAAAAATCATATTTGAATCCAGTATGATTAGGCACCAAGATTACATATTTACTTATATTTTTCCAACTCTACCAACTCTGGTTGTGAAGTCCACTAATTTGAAACAAAATCATCATCTGTAATAAATTTCAATATGTCCTTGGGCATGTTTCTGAACATTCAATTCTATTCTTGTTTTTGGTAAAGGATTTTTTTATTCTAGGAAATAAATTTTTTAAAAAAATATTTAAGCCAGGTTTGGTGCCATCCCTTGTGAATTAGGACTTGAGGCAGGAGGAAGATTTCAAGTTCAAGGCCAGCCTGGTGAGTTTCAAGCCAATTTGTGTAAATAGTGAGAACCTATCACAAAATAACAAAAAAGGAAATAGGAAACAAAAGTTGAACTTTAAAATCTTCATTATGCAGAGTAATAGTCATTATGTTATCTATAATAAAGTGGGTCATATATTAAGTAATCAAGTTATGCACAGTAAAATGAAGACTAATAATATGATCAAAGTGATGACGTAATCTTAAACTCAAATAATTAGTGATACGAACACCACTTTACTCTGTTCATAAACACACAGGAATAACAGTGTAACATCATGCATTTACAGTGATAAATATGTAAATATGAAATAAAACTAGTTACACTGATTAAAGTATTAGTAAATCACCTCTGAATATCATAATTAATGCTGCTGTTACAGTGTCATAAATAACAAATATACTGTTTAGTAAAAAATGGGCAAAGCTATTTTTAAAACACTGTTACCATACTTAGAAGAATGTAAACATGAATGGTTGTCCTAGAAACAGAAAATGAACTTACTGTGCTGTCTGAAAAGAAGAAATGTGTTTGTCTTAGTTCTGAAAGAAGAGCATGTAACGCTATTGCTTTAGAAAATATTTAGTTTGTCATCAACTGGACAATGCATGACTCATTTTGTTTGTCAGTCTTTCAGACATTGAGATAAACCAAAGACATTTCCTTAACAGGATAAAGATTATACTCTAGCCTTTTAGAGGTAAACATTTTTGTTACAGAAAACTTTACTACGGTTATGTCTATGTTCCTTAGCATAAATAAATAAATAAATAAATAAATAAATAAATAAATAAATAAATAAATAAATGAAAAATCTAAACTATTTTTAATTTTTTTTAAATTTTTTACAGGCTGGAAGAACAATAGATTAATTATATACCATAATAGGAATTCTGTTCCCAGAGATGACAGAATATATAATCTCTAAATATTAGAGACATAATATTCAACAGTAAATTATAATGCAACAGTATAACATCACTGTTCCCTGTTGATTTATTGAATGCCTACTGGGTACAGAGACTACTCACTAATTTAGTTTCTTTTTCATAGCAAAACAGAGGTGACAGATGTATGATTGAAACAATGGCTTCTCCTCTGCATACCTAATGACTTCTTTTTCTTTCTTTTTTCATTTTTCTTTCTTAAGAAATTTTCTACTCACTCCACATGCTATCCACAGACCACCCTCTCCCTTCTCCCATCCCCCAGCCCTCTTTCCCAAGCCACCCCACATCCCCACATCCCCCAAATCGAGGTCTCCCATGGGGAGCCAGCAAAGCCCAGCACACTGAGCCTAGGCAGGTCCAAGCCCCTTCCCACTGCACCAAGGCTGTGCAAGGTATCACACCACAGGCACCGGATTCCAGAAGTCTACCCATAGACCAGGGACAGATCCCGATCTCCCTGCCTGGGTGCCCCCCAAACAGTTCGAGCCAAACAATGGTTTTCCATATCCAGAGGGCCTAGTCCAGTTCCATGGGGGCTCCACAGCCACCAGTCCACAGTTCATGGACTTCTACTAGTGTGGCCGGTCATCTCTGCATGTCCTCCCATCATGATCTCGACGGCCCTCGCCTGCAGTATCTCTCCTCTCTCTCATAGTTTGGATTCCCAGAGCTCAGCCTGGTACCTGGCTGTGGATCTCTGTATCTGCCTCCATCTGTCACTGGACAAAGCTCTATGATGACAGTTAGGTTATTTGCTAAGCTGGTCACCAGAGTAGACTGGTCCAGGCACCCTCTGGACCACTGCCAGCAGACCAAGGTGGGGTCAACCTTGTGGATTCCTGAGAGCTTCCCCGGCACCCTGCCTCTTCCTATTCCCATGATGTCCTCACCTATCATGGTATCTTCCTCCCTGCCCTCCCACTCTGTCCCTGTTCCCATGTGACCCTCCCATTTCCCTATGTTCTCATCCCCCACTTCTTGCTCTCTGCCATCCCCCACAGATCCATTCATGTAGATCTCATCCACTTCTCCTTCACAGGATCATCCATGTGTCGCTCCTAGGGTCTTTTCCTGTTAGCTAGCATCTCTGGAGTTGTGGGTTGCAGCCTGGCCATTCCTTCCCTCCCATTTAGTATCCACTTATGAGTGAGTATGTACTATGTTTGTTCTTCTGAGTCTGGGTTACCTCACTCAAGATGATATTTTCCAGATCCATCCATTTGCCTGCAAATTTCATGATTTTTTTTTACTGCTAAGTAGTACTCCATTGTGTATATATGCCATATTTTCTTTGTCCATTCTTCACTTGAGGGGCATCTAGGTTGTTTCCACATTCTTGTTATTACGAATAATGTTGATATGAACATAGTTGAGCATGTGTTCTTGTGGTAAGATTGAGCATTCCTTGGGTATATGCACAAGAGTGGTATAACTGGATCTTGAGGAAGACTTATTCCCAATTTTCTGAGAAACTGCCATACTAATTTCCAGAGTAGCTGTACAAGTTTGCATTCCCTCCAACAGTGGAGGAGTGTTCCTCTTTCTCCACATCCTCTCCAACATAAGCTGTCTTCAGTGTTTTTGATCTTAGCCATTCTGACAGGTGTAAGATGGTATCTCAGAGTTGTTTTGATTTGCATTTCCCTGATGACTAAGGATGTTGAGCAATTCCTTAAATGCCTTTCAGCCATTTGAGATTCTTCTATTAAGAATTCTCTGGTAAGCTCTGTTGCCCATTTTTTAATTGGAATGTTCAGTATTTTGATGTCCAGCTTTTTGAGTTCTTTATATATTTTGGAGATCAGCCCTCTGTCAGATGTGGAGTTGGTAAAGGTCTTTTCCCATTCTGTAGGCTGTTGTTTGGTCTTATTGACCATGTCCTTTGCTCTACAAAAACTTCTCAGTTTCAGGAGGTCCCATTTATTAATTGTCGCTCTCAGTGTCTGTGCTACTGGTGTTATATTTAGGAAGTGGTCTCCTGTGCCAATGCATTCCAGACTACTTTCTACTTTCTCTTCTATCAAGTTCAGTGTAACTGGATTTATGTTGAGGTCTTTGATCCACTTGGACTTGAGTTTTGTGCATGGCAATAGATATGGATCTATTTGCTATGTTCTGCATGTTGACATCCAGTTATGCCAGCACCATTTGTTGAAGATGCTTTCTTTTTTCCATGGTACAGTTTTGGCTTCTTTGTCAAAAATCATATGTTCATAGGTGTGTGGATTAATGTCAGGGTCTTCAATTTGATTCCATTTTATTTTTAATAAAAATGAATTTCTTGGGGAACTGTTGGGAGACAGGGAGTAAGAATATTTTAGTATGTGTGGATACATTTGTGGGTGAACTTTTGAAGGCCAGAGGTCAACCTGATGTGCTTTTTCTCATGTCAGTCAATAACTTTTTCCTTTGAGATAGAGTCTATCTCCCTCTTGGGCTTGTCTAGTTAGGTTGCCTGTGTCTATCTCCCCAATGCTAGAATTACAGACACATACCTCAACACCCTGTTTCATTTGCATATGTTTTGCCATTGAATTCACATCCTTGTGCTCACATTCTGGTTGGTAATTTACTGGTTAAGGCATCTGAGTAGCCCTCTGCTCAACATTAAATGGGATATATTTATCATTCCTCCTCCAAGCAATTATTAGGGGTCATTGGGAAAGAAAAGGGGAAGGATTGTAAGAGCCAAAGGTGGTAGACATCTGCAAAAGAACATTATACTTAATAGACATGACAAGGCTATTGCACACATGAACTCACAGTGGTATGCATAAGATTTGCATAAGATCAAGCCTGCCTAGATTCCCAGCCCAGATGGCAGAATAGGCTGAAGAAATCTCATCCCAGTTGAAGAAACTATTGGTAGTTGATGTCTGCTGGGGAGTAAGAATCAGTTTTCTTCAGAGATGCAGCCACTGAGATGATTCCATGCTCCAATAGATGGTCTAACATTCATGTATTTACAGGCAGAACTAAGTGTACTCAGTAAATTGCAAAAAGTAAACAAGAAGTTGGGATGTAAAATAGTAGGGGATTACAGGAAGAATTGGAGGGGAGAGGAACAGGTAGATTTGATCAGAACATGTAAGCATATATGAATTCTCAATTAAATTTATGTAATAAAAATTTTAGTCCTTAATTGAAGTGAATTTTAGATAATTTTGAGGACCAGTCCATAATAATTACTCTCATTTAGTTTATATAGGCATAACTTTCAGTGGGGATCTGGAGCTGGCTTTTACTGTTTTAGTGTTAATGCTTATATCAGGAATTTTACAAGGTGATCATGAGCTGTTTTATACTTGAAACTGGCAAAGTTCCTGTATTGTTCTTCTTTCTGAACATAGATTCAATAAAAATAAAATCATTATCAATGGAGAAGTTCCTAAGTTGTCAGAAAAATGCTTTCAAATTTCCCCAAAGGAAAAAAGTCATGATCTTCTATGTCTCTGTCTCTGTCTCTCTGTCTCTCTGTCTCTCTTTCTCTCTGTCTCTGTCTCTCTGTCTCTCTGTCTCTCTCTGTGTGTCTCTGTGTGTGTGTGTGTGTGTGTGTGTGTGCGTGTATGTATGTGTGTGTGTCGTTTCATTGCATGTTTCATCATTCTGTGGTGATATTCTGCTTTCAAATGTGACTAATGTTTTTTAACCAGGTAAGTAGAGGTGATCAAATTCATGTCAACACCTCCTAATTCCTGGGAGCAAGTATATGCTCATAAGCACAAATGTCAGATGCAAGAACTGGTAATATGTTTTCCTTTTTATTGGAAACATTTTACTGACATGGTTGTATAAAAGCTTAAGATTCATATTTTCAATAGGTTGAGGTAGGACACCTTTAAGTTATTTCAGCATTAAAAATGGGTTCTAACTAATCTCATTGTTTCTTTAATTCAGAAGCCATAAATATATAGAGATCCCTGGGCATCCCTGAACAAAACAGGATTAAGAAATGTTTGTTTAGTTATATAAAATGTTTATTCTGTAACTGATACAGATAAGAATCCATGACTATATTATCAAGGATATTATATTAATTGAATATCATTTTCTTTCCACTTAACTTGTAACTTTAAATCCACTGGCATAAACAGGGTCACTGTAACAAGTGTAGTCTCAACTTGAATACTGATATACTTCTTGGCAGAGAAAAGAAAAGAAATAAATCTTGGTCTCTAGAAAGTAGTTGCGCTCTGAAAAAGAAATCTGTGTATCTCTTATTGAACATAAACAATCTAACATAATACCCACTTCAATCAAGGCCACTGTAAAATCTTTTACTTCCCAACATCCCCTTCTCTATGAATGAGTGGCAGATTCCAAATCATTAATTACTGCTTCTTCTCCCATCTGCTCTTCTTATAGGGAAGATTTATGGGAATGCCCAATCATACAATATATCCTTTCTCCTGACAGCCCAAGATGAATCCAGAATGACCTTTTATTTCTATGACCCTCCTTGATCACCAAAGCTAGCTCCAATCCTAGAAGAGAGTTTTACACATTCTTATTAAGTTCCTGAATCAATCTCCATAGTGTGCTCCCTCACACTGCAAGGAATAATGATCTTGATGAACAGTTCAAATAATGTATGTTCCTGTGGCATTTGATTGCAGGGGATTGACACACATCTCCAATATTCAGAAAGATGCCCACAGTGTATTTTTCATAGTGAACATATAAAGGGACAAGTCACTCTGCCCCTTTAATGAATGTCCCATATTAATGAATACAGTAATTTTTCTTTTTTTACAATGGAGAGGGAGGATTGTAAACATATGGCATCATCTTCTTCTAATATACTACTCTATGAATCAGCTAAATAGAATCTACCACAACCTGGCCTTGAAACAAGAGCATATCCATTTCTTTCTAGGAAGCTCAGTGATATGTCCAACAGATGTTTCCTTTTTCTTACTGAAAATTATGTCTATTATAGACTCAAGCAGGAAATAGTAGAGTAACAAATATTATAATTTATAATGTTATCTTCCTGTTTATCACAATTTCTTTCTTTTTCTTTCTTTCTTTCTTTCTTTCTTTCTTTATTTATTTATTTTATAATTTAATTTAATTTTACATATCAGCCATGGATTCCCTTGTTCTCCCCCCTCCTGCTCCCTTCCTTCCCCCCAGTCCACCCCCTATTCCCATCTCCTCCAGGGCAAAGACTACCCTGAAGATTGAGTTCAACCTGAGATTCAGTCCATGCAGGTCCAGTTCCCTCCTCCCAGGCTGAGCCAAGTGTCCCTGTATAAGCCCCAGGTTTCAAACAGCCAGCACATGCACTGAGGACAGGACCCAGTCCCACTGCCTGGATGCCTCCCAAACAGATCAAGCTAATCAGCTGTCTCACTTATCCAGAGGGACTGATCCAGTTGGGGGCTCCTCAGCTATTGGTTCATAGTTCATGTGTTTCCATTCATTTGGCTATTTGTCCCTGTGCTTTATCCAACCTTGGTCTCAGCAATTCTCGCTCATACAAAGCCTCCTCTTTCTCGCCAATTGGACTCCTGGAGCTCCACCTGGGGCCTGGCCGTGGATCTCTGCATCAGGTTCCCTCAGTCATTGGATGGGGTTTCTAGCATGACAGTTAGGGTGTTCGGCCATCCTATCACCAGAGTAGATCATTTC
>CABHPR010145175.1:0-29540 GCA_902168415.1 Peromyscus melanophrys
TTTTTTTGTTCTCTCCAGTTCCTTGAATATAATTAAGGAATACAGGCAACATGTTCTACACTCATGTGCTTATGAGCAAACGAGGGCCACTGGCCAAAATATGGCTTGCAGCTCACTGGGAGAAGAAACTCACAAAGGCCCATGTGTTTGAGTGTAATCTAGAGATAACCATTCAAAAAATTATTTCACCTAAGGTATGTTACTGATTAAAATTATAATTTGTATTAGCCATGGCTGCTGTATAAGAATTAAAACACATTTCCAAGACAGTTTTGCTTCTCAACTGATCGTTTTTAATGCTCCCCTAAATTATTGTCTGCACAAAGGCACTCCAATATGGCATTTAAGTGAAGCATGACTTTGCTGAATAAGCAAAAATAAAAGTCAGTCATTTTATATGGTGAGGTAAAAAGTGGTTTACTTTAATAAGAATATAACATTTGCTTTTCAAAGAGAAATTACAGTTTCCTTAATTTTCAAAGAACAGAATTTACAAACCTAATGTTTATTATTCTAATGTTTTAAAAAATTATTCAAAGGTGAAAATTGCACTCCGAACTTCAGGACACCTTCTTTTGGGAGTTGTTCGAATCTATAATAGAAAGGCAAAATATCTTTTGGCAGATTGCAGTGAAGCATTTCTTAAGATGAAGATGACATTTCGCCCAGGTATACATACGTTGTTAATTTGTGTCACTGTTGATTACTTTCATCACTTTTGTGTTGGGTGGTCTCTTAATTAGCAGCATGCTGTATATAATGAATATAAACTTCATTTTGACTGAATCTTAAGTTTCCATAAAGATAATTATATTCTTTCCCTTGTTCTTTTTCTGTGTTTGTAGGAAATAGTTATACTGTCCAAAACTTTTATATTTTATGTATTAATATAAAAAATATACTTAAAATCATCACGATTGTATAAGAAACCAATACGCTTTTTTTTTTTTTTTTTTTTGGTTTTTTGAGATGGTTTCTCTGTGTAGCTTTGTGCCTTTCCTGGAACTCACTCTGTAGCCCAGGCTGGCCTCGAACTCACAGAGATCTGCCTGCCTCTGCCTCCCGAGTGCTGGGATTAAAGGCATGCACCACCACTGGCGGGCTCCCAATACACCTACTTTTAATGGGTCATGTAGTTTGCCATACCTGTTTTTGCCTTTATGAGAGTAAAATTAGAAACTGACAAAATGTAAATATTGATAATTGTAATTGTTTTTAGAATTCTTGAAACTCTTAAATTACGTGGTAATTATGAAGTATTATCAAAATCCCTAGACATTCTGCAGTGCTATATATTTATGTGTGTTATAAATATAATTCCTTAAAATTTTAATTTACATAATATCTGTTCTACTTTTAAGATATGCATCATTTTCTGCCTTTGTCATACTTGTTTAAAGGTCTTTCCTCCATCCCTAGTCTTCAAAGCTCCCCAAAGGAATCATCTTTATCATATACATTTTCCTGATCTCTTACAGTACCTGTATTAGTGCCTTTCCATACCATCCCTCCATCAACATTTGTGGACTCTGACTGATAGCTCTTTTTTTATCTTTCTCATTTAAAATAGTTTTAGAATCTTTAGGTAGATTTATATGCATACTATGTTTTATTTGCTCATTTATTATTTATGTATCCCACAAATATTTATTGACTCATACTTTGTGATTAACATGTTAGGCTTTAGAATACAAGGACAAGAAAGATAAATAGTACCTTTTCAGTCTAATGAGGAGCTCATATAATGAAAATGTTTTAAAAAACTTAGTATAATAGTTACAGACAGCCGGGCGTTGGTGGCGCACGCCTTTAATCCCAGCACTTGGGAGGCAGAGCCAGGCGGATCTCTGTGAGTTCGAGGCCAGCCTGGGCTACCAAGTGAGCTCCAGGAAAGGCGCAAAGCTACACAGAGAAACCCTGTCTCGAAAAACCAAAAAAAAAAATATAAAAAAAAAAAAAAAATAGTTACAGATTGTGGTCATGCTGGGATGAAAGGCATGTGCTACTGCACCTGTTAGTGGTCATGTTATAAAGGAAACTAAACCAAGATCTACAACTGAAAATAACAGAGGAGTTCATTTTATAGGTTAGTTAGGGAAAACCTTTGTGAGGGGATAAAAGTTAAACTCACACTTGAAAAATGAGACGTACTTTGTACATAAGTAATGACCGAGGGAATGGCAATATAAGCAAACGGAACTACAAGTACAATGTCTTGAGTTGAAAAAATGCTTGCCTTTTTCAGGGAACACAAGGCTAGTATGTCTGTGGAGTACAGTGATGGAGGAGAATGTCCATAGATGATGTATGTATGATAAGAGTGTAGGGCTACAGAAGCTCCAGTCAGAAATTTAAATTTATTGTAGTGAGGAAGGTCTTTAAGCATGAGAATTATCTGACCTGTTTGCTTTTGGAAACTGTTATTCTGTCTACTTCATAAAAAGTAGACTGCTGAGGGACAGAAGTGGATATAGGGAAGCCCATGAGAGATGATAAAGATTTAATTGGAAGTTTAATGTTTCATAAAGGATCACTGCTTATTATGTTTCTTTTTCATTATTTTCAGGACTGGTCGACCTCCCAAAAGAGAATTTTGAAGCTGCTTACAATACTATCACATTACCGGAAGAATTTCATGATTTTGACATCTATAATATGAAGTAAATTATTTTGCTTTCTTTTTTTCATATTCAGATTTAATGACAGCAACTTCAATTAGATAACAACTGAACAAGTACAGTTGACAAAGGCTTAAATTATAGTGTGAAATTTGAAAGCACAAAAACAAAAGTGTCTCATATTTACTGAATGTTAGTATTGACAGTATATTCATCTAGTAAATACTTATTAAATAAATGCCTTTCCTATGCTAAGCACAGTTCTAGACATTGAAGAGATAGCAATGAAGAAAATAGTTCCTGGCCTAATGAATCTTATATTTTAGTTGGTATAGATTGATAATAAATACGCAATATGAAGATAAATAAATCTTAAAACAAACAATAGGATTGTCAGGAAAGGATTTTCTGATAAAGTAAGAACACAAGCCTGAAGGAGCTAAGGGAACAAACCTATAGTAACACAGAAGAATGTTCCAATGGAAACACCCAGTGAAGTAAAACGTCCCTGCGGAAATAAGGCAGAAGAAAATATAAGAACCAAGTGGAAAGGCTATAAGACAGAGTACACTGGGCATGTTCAGGACCAGCAAGAAAGCAAGTGAGATGGAGTGGAGTGAAAGAAGGGCTGGGTGGTAAGTAAATGAGGTCAGAGAAGGAGCAGATGAGGAGACATAGGGTTTGTAGGCTACAGTAGAGCTTTTATTTTGCTAGGAGTGGAAGCACAGGGAAATTTTGAATAGAGAATAGAGGAGTGACGAGATCTCACTTGGTCTCAGCATGTTCCCTCTGGCTACTTCACTATAATGGGGGGAAAAGGGAAAAGAAAACTTGTCCATATGAAGTAGTATGTAATTAGTTTTCAAACTTCACTTCATTAAGATGGTAGCAGTTAAATCAATGGATATCTGTGAAAGGCAGAGTAATAATGATATGTTGATGAATTGGATGTGGCCCTAAAGAAGAAAAGAATGACTATTTGATTTGGAGCATGTCTTAGTTCGTATTTCTGTTGCTGTGAATAGACACCATGACCACAGCCACTCTTTAAAGGAAAGCATTTAATTGGGGCTGGCTTACAGTTTCAGAGGCTTAGTCCATTGTGGCCATGGCGGGAAGCATGGCTGCGTGGCTTGAGCATCTGAGACATCAAAGCCCACCCCTAGCAACACACTTCCTCCAACAAGGTCACACCTACTCCAACAAGGTCCCAACTCCTAATAGTACCACTTCCTATAGGCCTATGGGAGGTTTATTCAAACCACCATAGGGCATAAAATGGAGTTACCACTTACTGAAACCAGGATAACTAAAGGATGATAGGTTGAAGAAAGAAAAAGAAGGAAGTAAATTAGGTTTTGGACAACATATAATTTGGGTCTGAACTCATGTACATATTTCTCTAAGTTCACATGTAAAAACTTAATCCCTATGGTGATGGTGTAAATGATGGGAGCCTTTGAAAGTGGTAAGGTTTTGAAAGGAGAGGGCCCTTTTTAATGAGATCAGTGGCATTATAAAAGAGCCTGAGGAAGCTTTCTTGTACTTCTACTATCTGAGGATACAGTATCAAAGTGTTTTCTCTGGAGAATAGGTCTGTACTAGACACTAAATCTGTGGTGCCTTGATCTTGGCCTTCCCAAACTCTAAAATAATATATAATAAATTTCTGTTTATAAATTACCCAGTTCTTGTCATAGCATTAACAAAGGAAGACCAAAGTCAAGATGCCATAAATTCAGAGGCGTTGCTTTCTGGTCTTACTACATCTTCACATGGTATAAGGATCAAGATGGTAGTGTGGGGTCGTACAAGCTCTGTTCATGAAAACAGAGCCCGCACGACTCGGTTACTTCCTAAAGGCCTCATCTCCTAATAGCATCACACAGGGATGTAGATTTCAGTATTTGGACTTGGACGGGACACAAGCATTCAAGCCATAGCAAGAGTGACCCTCTATTCAAATGCACAAGTAAGGTAACAACTAAGAACCACCACTGGATTTAATAATCTGAAGATTATTTGTATAGACATGTGTCCTAAAAGTTCATGTGCATAAAAATACTATTGATAAAGTAAAAATCCTTTTATTATAAACTAATTTTAAGTTTTTTCCCAACATTTTGTAAAACCATAGTGTGCTATACATACATTTCCTAAATATGTTTCTCTATAGTGATATTGATGCTTCAGAGCCCATTGCTCAGAACCAAAGCAGACCAGAGGAAATCACACTTAGAGAAGAATATAGCAATGATCTACTTTTCCAAGATGGGAGCTTTGGTGAGAATATTTGAGAAACCAAAATTATAAGATGTCATCAATGATATTTGCATTTTGTATGAAAACAGTGGTAATAGAGATATCTATAGAATGAATGTTTTCATGTATAAATGTAGTCTCCAGAATTTTTTTTCTTCCCTTTTTTCTGTTCTAGATGCTAATACCCTCTATTAGGGGATATTTCTTTATCATTGTACAACCATTTTTTTTAATTTCTATTATATATCAGGTGCTGTCATAGACAAGAACAGTACTAATATTTAAAGATGTAAGTTCTGGAGCATGGTGATATATGCCTATAATCCCAGCTAGGGCTTTATAGTATGACCCTGTCTCCCTTCTTTCCTCCTCCCCCCCAAAAAAAGAAAAGTAGTTTCTGCCCTCAAAGGAGAGATATCTAGATTAACAGTTGGAATAGTTAATATATATATGTATATATATATATATATATGGTTTTATATGTATGCTGCATAAAATTCCTCCAAATGTATTTTGTCCAGAGTATGATGAGTATTAGTAATAAAATAACAGATTTAAGTCACCTTGAGAATGAGGAGAAAGAAATGCTAACACAGTAAATAATGTACAGCTTGATTATGAAACATGCAATGGTTTTTGAAATGTTAAAATATGCTTGAAAAAGCTGGGCGGTGGTGGCGCATGCCTTTAATCCCAGCACTCGGGAGGCAGAGACAGGCGGATCTCTGTGAGTTCGAGGCCAGCCTAGGCTACCAAGTGAGTTCCAGGAAAGGCGCAAAGCTACACAGAGAAACCCCGTCTCGAAAAACAAAAAAAAAAAAAAAAAAATGTTTGAAAAAGGCGTATGGTTTTTTTAGGTTTTTTTGTTTTTTGTTTTTTTGCTTGTTGTTGTTTGTTTGTTTTGGTTTTTTGAGAGAGGATTTCTCTGTGTAGCCCTGGCTGTCCTAGAACTCTTTGTAGACCAGGCTGGCCTCGAACTCAAATCCACCTGCCTCTGCCTCCATTGCTGGGATTAAAGGCATGTGCTACCACACCCAGCTACTGATTGATTTTTCAAAAAAAAATATCTGAACTGTCTCCCATATCTTCTTTTTGCTTTCTTAGCTGCAATATCATACTACCTTCCTGGAAAATCTTCCTCCATTTTCTTCTGATATTTTACACATTTCTGCAAGACTAATTGTCTTTAAGTACTTTTTTGTCCACCTTTTATTCCTCTCCCTAAGCACCTTGGGTTCCTGTGACTGTATCAAACCCTGATATTCCTCTCCTCAGTGCCCTCTACCAATTCATCATTCTTTATCAGCCTCAAAATAGGCATTTTCCTCTACTGAAGAGTATGTCTTACTCTCTAACCAGTTCTACTTAGTTGGTCACAGTTCTGTTATCTTACATAATTCAGAAAAGTGGAGAAACATATCAGTCTGCAGTTCTAGGTTTGAATCTGGACTGTTTTCTATCAACTGGATGTGTGTACTCAGCAGATGACCTAACTGAGCCTCATGGCCCTGTCTGTAAAGTTGAGATCCTACTAGCAACATCACAGATTATTTTCTTTATCCTTGTCTTTTGTCCTCTCCACCAATATGTGATTTTCCCCCAAAACCTTAAGAAATGTTTTATATTAATCTATCCTATTATTGATTATAATGTAAAATTGAAGGTTATGATTATTTCTTCTCTGTAATCTCAGGTTAGATAGATAGATTGGTAGGTAAGTAGACAGACAGACAGACAGACAGACACAAATGACAGTCTCACTACCTAACCCAGTCTTATGTGGAACTCAGATTGGCTTGCTGCAGCCTTCTGAGTGCTGGAATTATAAGTATGCAGAACAATAACCAATTTACTCTCAGACTTTTGAAATGCCCAACACTCAGTATTTAGTGTCTGTTCTTGAGTGATATTCTTTGATTGAGGAAGGCTGGTTTTCCTTTTTGGAAAAAGCTGCCCCTGAATAATATAAACACGTTTTTAGTTCTTTCTCAAAAAGTGATTAAGTCCATTTAGTAAATCTGTTTTTTAAGAGTTTAAATTTCATTTATTTTTATTTTATGAACATTAGTGTTTTGCCTGCATGTATGTCTGTGTGAAGGGGTCGGGTCCTTTGGAACTGGAGTTATAGACAGTTGTGAGCTGCCATGTGGGTGCTGGGAATTGAACCCAGGTCCTTTGGAAGAGCAGTTGGTGCTCTTAACCTCAGAGCCATCTCTCCAGCCCCCATTAGCAAATCTTTAATCCATTGTAATATAGGTCTATATATGAATGTACAATATGGGTGATACTTCATGATTTTCTTTGCTGTATGAAAATTAACATGGATTATTGGGAGAGAAAACCATCCTCTGTCTCCAGGGTTCAGAATCCTGGACATAGTGACTTTAAAATCTAGAGGTTGGAAAGAGCATGCCAGAGCTGACTTTGGATCCTCTGTAGCTATCAGTATAACCTAATGACGAATTAGATCTGGCTCCAACCTTTCAGTGATAGGTTTTATTATTTGTACAATGAATATTATGCCTTCTGTTACATACTACAATTAACTAAGTGCTCAGTAAATGTTAGCTGACCGGCTATGCTCTTTTTAGTGTTCTATCTCCAACTCCTAGTACATTCTATCGATATTTACTGAATTATTATTATAAGCCCATTCTTTAATATTTTAACAAACATTGGGGGGGTGGATTTCTCTGTGTAGCTCTGGCTCTCCTAGAACTTGCTCCGTAGACCAAGCTGGCCTCGAACTCACAGAGATCTGCCTGCCTCTGCCTCTGCCTCCTGAGTGCTGGGATTAAAGGTGTGTGCCACCACTGCCAGGCCTTTTTGTTGTTGTTTCAGAGACAGCGTTTCTCTATGTAGTCCTAGGCAGATTTTCCAAATTCTTCTTAGGCATAAACTGTTCAAGCAGTTGTCTATATAAAATGACATGAAATAATACTTGGTCAAACAGAATGTGTCCTACATAATGTATAGGGAATCAGTCTACTCCCATGGCATTTTGACTTTCTAGGACATGACTAAACTATATTATAAGTACAAACTCTACTGAATGCTCTGGCATTTTTTCCTGTTGTATTGGGAGAGTATTAAACTTGAAATCTATGTTGATTAACTGGGTGTCTTCAATTGGATAATTCAATAATTTTAAAGCTTTTATTTTCCTCATAGAATGAGGATGAATTATACTAGATGATATATTAGTTTCCTCTAACTCTAAAAGTATATGTTTCTATGGTTAGTTTGTCACTAATGGTATACATTTATATAGGGGATGAACCTGAACTCCTCAGAAGACATAGCCTCTTTGATGACAACATATTAATGAACTCCAGTGGTCTTGTAGTTGAACATAGTTCTGGAAGCCTCATTGAGGAAAAATCTTTGTTCTTTGGCAATGGAGATGGATTTGGAGATGAAGGAGCTGCAGGAGAAATGATTGGTATGCTTTCTGGCCATAAAATATCAAATATTTATTTTAATCAAATCACTGTAATATATCTGTTTTGTTACATTAAATTGAATTTTCAGATATATATCTGTGCTTGTAGGCCAAATTATTTTCACATATGTTTTCAAAGTCCATATATTTAGTCTAGGCCTAAGTTAATAGTCATCTGCTTAAAGAAATTTCTATAGAAGCTATTAACTCCTGTCTATTTTTATTTGTATCCTTAAACTTTGGAAAGAAGTGAGGTTACTATACTCTTCACAAAATTTACTAGATTATATGCTGGTAACATTGTCTTCTTTAATACAAATTGTGGAATAGATATTCTTCAGGGTCAGTGTAGCATTTTATATTAAAATTACAATATTAGTATAAAATATACATTTTGGAGAGACTGGAAAAACAAAAGTATGTATTTTAAAGATTATTAGTTATATGAAATACATTTACAGATTTTTTTTTCAGTTTGCATTAAAAGTCCAGTTATCACCCAGGCATGGCAGCTCATACCTGTAATCTTAGCATTTGGGAAGCTGAGGCAGAAGAATCATGAGTTTAAGGCCAGCCTGAACTATTTAAGGAGTTCTAGGCCAGTTCATTACATAATGAAACCCTATCTCGAAAGAGAAAAGGGAATAGGGAGCAAAGAAAAGAGGGATGGGAAAGAAAGAAGTGTGGTTATGCTTCGTGTAAATCAGGGCTTCTTAAAACTTTTTCCATCCACAACCCCCTTTTGCCCAAGAAAGTCTTATGTGGTCCTGGGTATACAGGTATATAAAGTATGCGTGCAAGGGATTGGAGAGATGGCTCAGCAGTTAAGAGCACTGATTGCTCTTCCAGAGGACCTGGGTTACTAGCACTCACATTAAGGCTCACAACCATCTATAACTCCAGACCCAGGGAATCCAAGGTCTTCTATGGGCACTGCATATGTGTGGCACACAGATATACATACAAGCAAACACCCAATACACATAAAATTAAAAAACACATTGTAAAATTTTAAAAAAAGTCCATACAAACCAAGTGTTTACTGATAGTAAGCCAAATAAATTTATTCTAAAAATAATTGTTTTGTATACTATATAATTTTACCATTTATTAAAATGAATATTTATGAAATTGAGATATATGCTTACTTACTTTTACATTAGAAAAACTAAATCTCTGCTAAAGTTTTGATAATCCAGGATATAGAGCATTTTCAGTGTTTTTCAAAGTTGATCAATATTTTGATTTTAGAATTTGTAATGCTGAGAACACTGATTTGAATAAATAGTCGTACAAGATGATAGAAGTATGTTTAGTTATAATCTAAAGATGTGCTAATTTGTGAGGAATAATAGTAGGAAAATATTAAATCTTTATTTACTATAACTAAGTCATGTTTCTGTTAGAACAGAAAATGTACATATGGTAAAAGCAATGCAATTCATAACATACATTAATCTTTAATCTGTACCAAGATACTTCAGGCAGTGTGTTTGGCATTGTAAGGCACATGATAGCACACACAGTGCAAAGTGCACGTTGTGTGTTCAGAACCAAGGCTGCAGTGAAGTGACGGAGTGAACTATGGGTGAACACTGCCAGAAATAATTTTGATTTTTAATTGGTTTTCCTTGTTGCCAAAATTTTCACATCACCCCAACCCCTCCTAATTGAGTTATGTGACCCCCATATGGAGTGAAAACAAATAATTTAAGAAGGAGGAATATAATGTCTTGTGTAAACTAATGCTAGTAAATGTTTAGTGAATAAAAAGTATTTATTTATGTTTTTAAAGACAATCTATTGCAAGATGAGAATACCCTTTTAGAAGACATATATTCGAACAAAGAAACGTCTCTGCCTCCTGAGCTTCCCAGTAGTATTATGGGTATGTTGAAGTCTTTTGCATATAAAATGTATACATTCTGATGTTTGGAACTTACAAGTTTCAGCAGCATTGTAATGAAGAACATTGTCCTGCAAATTCTCTTAACCTAATACTAGACAGTGTAGAGTGTAGAACAGGAAGTTAGATTCTGAAAAAGTAGCTAACCAGGATTGGCTTTAGTAATTCATATTTATTCTTCTCAAGCAGTATGCTTTCAAATCCTAAAAAATAACATGTTATATCAGAAGAAAAATTATCACATTATGTGGCTTAACCATTGGTATACAGTTGAGAGAAGTTATAATTTTTCAAGTGAGCATATTTTTCTCTACTTCAAATTCTTACCAAACTACCTCAGATGAGTTGATGCCTTTAAGATTTTTTTTCTGTAAGTATTAAAAGTATAATTATCCTCTTTTTTGTTTTTTCACAATGTTTGATGTTACATTTGCTTTCTGGCACAATAATCAAAATTAAAAATATAAAAATTATTGGGCAATCAAAACTTAGCTATTGTTCTTTATGAGTCAATTGATGCCTCAGTAGAACATAGATACTTTAGTTGTCATAGCAAATTTCTATCGGTCAGTTTTTTGTTTTGTTTTACTTCTGTGTGACTGTAGCCTGAGATATCTCATATGTAAGTGAGGGTTCTGCCACTTGACTCACTCAAATGTTGTGGGTCCCAGACCATTTATTACTGAACTTCTTTGCCTCTGTAAAATTCATGACTCTAAGAATTTATGTATCATCCCAGCTAGTAGTATTTCCTCAATTATTTTTTACTTTATTTCTCATATTGTCTTCTAATGTGTAGCATAGTCATATGCTTCTGTTTTTGCTTTTATTAGTAGAACCAGGTAATTCAGATGACCAATACCTACCTGAAGATGAAAAAGTAGATGAAACAATATTGTTATCAAATGAAGAAGAAGGGTTTACTCTTGACCCAATTGATGGTTTAGGTAAGAGGTTTCATGTTTTTATTTTTATCTTTGGTACGCTGCTATCTTAATTGCTTTGAGATATGCAAACAATCCATAGAATGTTGTAGAAGGCTGCCAGCATGATAATAGCATTAGACATTAAATAGGAGAAGAGTATGAAAGAAATCAGAGATAAGTTTTTCATCACATCTAGTCCTATTCAAATCATATGTCCAGTTTGGGAAACTGGAAATTTTTTTCTTTATTAAGAAATTTTTTTATTCATTTTATATACCAACCACAGATCCCCCCTCATCCTTCCTTCTGCTCCCTCCCAGCCTCCCCCCTCCTCAACCTACCTCCCCTCCCTTCCTCCAAAAAGGTAAGGCCTCCTGTGGGGAGTCAGCAAAGCCTGGTATATTCAGTTGAGGCAGGTCCAAGCCCCTCCCCCCTGTATCAAGGCTGTGCAAGGTGTCCTGTCATGGGTAATGGGCTCCATAAAGCCAGCTCATGCACCAGGGATAGATCCTGATCCCACTGCCAGGGGGCCCCTTAAACACCAACAAGCTACACAACCGTCTCACTTATGCAGAGGGCCTAGTCCAGTCCCAGGCAGGCTCCACAACTGTTAGCCTAAGTTCATGAGTTCCCACTAACTTGGTTCGGTTGTCTCTGTAGAGGGAAACTGGAAATTTAAAAACTGAGTTCAATTCAAAACATTTTCAGCTTTACTAAATAAAAGCTTGACTTCTACCTTCTGTGTGGTGTGGAATTAGCTACCTACTTTAAATTCATATATGAATTTCAGTGTGGGGAGGTGAAGTACACTAGAGAGATACACATTAATGTTTTGAAACATTATCCTGTTACACATTAAAAAAAACAGAAAAGAAAGAAAAGAAAAGCTCCAGATTCTTTAACTGCCCATTCCCTCTTTGCCATGTTTCTTTAGTTGCCCACTTAATTAACAAGTGAACAGAATCCCTCCTAAGCCCCTTCAAACAATACCTTGAAAAATATATCAGCTTTTGACTGCTCAGATACTCTAACTTTGCAAAAACCTTGCAAAGCTTATTTTCAGAAAACAGAAGGGTTTCTTCCCAGTGCAACTGTGCGGGTTATTTGTGATATGCTTTCCTTAGATATGTAGTAGCCTAGAATATCATTTCACAAAACTTTCTAAGTCCATTTATACCTGTTTCTCTCTAGACATCGCTGAGAGAAGGAAGAGCAAAAAGAGGAGGTTGCTCATAGATCCAGTCAAGGAGATAAGTAGCAGGACTATGCATAAGCAGCTTACTTCCTTTGTGGACACTCTCATGGTTCTGGACCTCGCACCTCCCACACAAAGACTGATGATGTGGAAGAAGAGGGGAGGAGTGGATACACTTCTGTCAACTGCTACCCAGGATCTGATTCATGATGAACTGAAAATGGTAATTGTTTCCATCCTTTTGCATGAATATGATGCTTGTTTCTAAATTAATATGTTCATATTTATAATATAATTAGACATGTGGGAAGAAGAAACCATTATTTTAAAACTTAATTTGTTTAATAATTGTGTGTAATTGGCTTTTTTCCCCCAAGACAGGATCTCACCATATAGCTCTCACTATCCTGGAACTTACTACAGAGATCAGGCTGGCCTTGAATTTACAAAGATATACTTGCCTCTGCTTCCAAGGCGTGCACCACTATGCCCAGCTTGAAAAGTTGTGTATGAATGGCCTTTACTTTCTTAGCATATGTGCTTGTGCTTTATTGATTTGCCTTACTAATACAAAATCAAGAATATAAACATGTTTTTACAGTTGTTTGCAAAATGCTTCCTGTCTTCTGACTTTAAACTTGCAAAACTGATACAGAAGGAGTCAGTAAGGAAAGAAGTGGGAACTAAAAACATTCTAGGTAAGATTTCCTAATTCTGTTAATGTCAAGGGGAATGTTGTGTTAACAAAAATTGAACTTTATGTTTCAGAATGAAAACTAGGTTCAAATACATATTTTCAAATATAACCACTATTTGTAGAAGAGTATTTTAAACTTAAAATATTACCTTAGTATAGCATTTTTCCACTTTTCGTATTAATTTCTGCCCCAAGACTTCACTGAAAAGATGAAATATAGGCCATTACTGATGTCACAGGCCTGTAATCCCACCTACTCGGGCAGAAGGATTGCAAATTCAAGGCCTGCCTGGGTTATAGAGCAAGTTCAGAGCCAGCCTGGCCAACTTAGTGAGACCCTGTCTCAAACTAAAACACCCCAAACCCCTAAAAGGGGGCTGGTGGTGTAGTTCAATGGTAGAGTACTTGTCTAGAATGTGTGAGGGCCTAGGTTTAATCCCCAGTATCCTTTCTACACACATACAAAAGATTTTATTTATTTATATTTATATTTACACACACACGCACACACACACACACACACACACACACACACACACACACACACACACTGTGTGGATAATTTTTCTCTCTCTAACCTCCTCCACCCTGAAGGCAGTATTCATCAACTCTTAGAAAAGAAAGTCTTTGTGTAGCCGGGCGGTGGTGGCGCACGCCTTTAATCCCAGCACTCTGGAGGCAGAGCCAGGTGGATCTCTGTGAGTTCGAGGCCAGCCTGGGCTACCAAGTGAGCTCCAGGAAAGGCGCAAAGCTACACAGAGAAACCCTGTCTCAAAAAAACCAAAAAAAAAAAAAAAAAAGAAAAGAAAGTCTTTGTGTCTAGCAGAATGTTTCATTTTAAAACAACCTAAAACTCAGATAGTGATAAGAACAGTACGTAAATATTACAACTACTCTGAGACAAATATCACCATCTGCCTAGAATAAAGTTCACAGAATGTTAATAATCACTCATTATTGTTGTGACAATTATAAAGTAATAAAACCAACTTATGTGATGAATAAAGTAACTTTTCCCAGTGACCATTTCTGAAGTCATTGCTATTTACAGAATAGTACACCACAGTGAGCTTAAACTGTGCCTGTTGTCCTGTGAGTGAATGTGTGAAAGTGAGTGAGTGAGTAAGGATGACTGGAAGATGATGGGGAGTGGAAATGATAAAGAAACAGAGGAGGGGAAAGAGAAGATATAAATTATATGAGATGCAGGGGAGTATGAAAAAGTTGTGCACTCCTTATTTAAATTCTTGGATTCCAAGTTACTGGCCAGAAGTTTTCTTTTTGAATAGCCATATGCTAATTCAAGTTTGAAATGCACTTTCGTAACATTTTCTTTACTTCCTTGTAATTAAGAGCTCTCAGTGATAGAAGAGCCCAATTCCCACAGAGAGTTAGATCAACCCCCGTCTTGGAAGGATGTGATTGTTGAATCTGTGGGTAGCTTTCAGGAAGACATCAATATGAATATTAACTCTGAGGTAAGTTAGCCAGAGATAATCATTGAAATATTTTTTATGCAGCTCTAGTGAAGTAATATTGAGAGTCTGATACATACTCTTACATATATTGTTCATATTTCATCTTATGTTGTTCAACAATTTCTCAAAGTGTCATTACTGTTATAAGATAAAAATATAATTTTAATCTGCAAGACAGTATTCCTTTAAAGTTTAGGATAGTGAATCACTAGATAAGGTAGTTTCATACTGAAATAATATTTTATATAGCTTAGTAAATGAGTGATTGTGCTTGAATCTGGTTGTATATTGAAAACCTTACTAAGCCCTACATTGAATGAGTTATGGGGTCTCCTAGAACTCTAACCAGATGTTTCTATATTGTTTCTCATCATAAATTCAACCGTATTTTTCCTCTAGAACAACATTTTAAACTTGTCAACTATCTTTACCTTTAATTTGAAAGACTACCTGAAAGTCTATGACCAAAACAAAATAATTTTGTCACTCTGAAGGAACAGGAAAACAAAAATTTTCTTTGAGGACAGTTTTTATTTGAAAAGCTTAACTATTTGAAAATAGAAATTTTAAAAAATATTTTTAAACTAAAATATATAAATAAATATAATATACATTTTTATATTAATTAAAAATATAGCCGGGCGGTGGTGGCGCACACCTTTAATCCCAGCACTCGGGAGGCAGAGCCAGGCAGATCTTTGTGAGTTCGAGGCCAGCCTGGTCTACAGAGCGAGATCCAGGAAAGGTGCAAAGCTACACAGAGAAACCCTGTCTAAAATATATATATATATATATATATATACATATACATATATATGTGTGTGTGTATATATATATATATATATATATATATATAAAGTATTTTCTCTGTTGGACGTGGAGGTACATGCCTTTAATCCCAGCACTCAGGAGGCAGAAGCAAGCGGATGTCTGAGTTTGAGGCTATCCTGATCTACAGAGTTCCAGGACAGCCAGGGCTTCCCAGAGAAACCGTTTTGAAAAATAAAATAAAACACTTCCTCATTTGTCACTTAAATATTAGGGTCTTACTTATAAATATAAGCCAATGCTTTTCAGGTCTGTTCCCTCATCATTGTAATTTTTTTTCCTGTGAAAAAAGGAAGGCTTTTATTGGGGGTAAGGAAACACACACACAGGAGGCACAGTGAGAAAGACTCCCTGCAGAGCAGAGAAGGGGGAAACTTGGGAAGCAGAGCCCTCATCATTGTATTTTGATAACCACTCAGAGAATTCAGCTAAGCCACATTGAAACTGGATGCCCTAGGAGGAAAGACAGTTTCAGAATACATTAAAACAGAACATGTTTTACTAAATACTTGACAATATACTGCATACTGATATGGTGAGTTGCCATGCTATCTGCCATTTTGGGGCTTGGACATTTGCTAGAATGCACCTATTGAAATTCTTATTAGGAAGACTTGTTTAATTTATGATTTTGGGAAGGAAAATATAAGTGCAGTTATCAACTGCTTAATTGCCAGAATTAGATTTTTCTTCTTGTGCTGTACCAGTTCTTTTGACTCTTACTCCTTTATATTATGCTATGCTCTAATCTTCATTTCTGTTCTTACTTTGTTTTCTAAATGGTGAAGAAATAGGAAATATAGTAAAGTATATTGTGTATGTGGGAGCATACACAATGAGTTTAAAGGGACAGAAAAATGTTGATTCTGATCAATCATTTTAAAATCTCATAAAACAGAATTTTTGTGTATAGTAATTATAAATTTGACATTATTTAAAATATAGAATATTCATAGATACTAGAAAAAGACAAATATATGCTAAAGAGTAAAGAGCAATGCCTTCTAGTCACTAAAATATTTAAAGCTGAAGTGAAAAAAGTATAATAGAAAATCCTCCTGTCTTACTCAAGATCAGAGATGGCAGCTGGGGAACAGGGCTTAGTGATGGGTTAAGGATGGAAAGGGACCAACGCCTTATAGCAGTGAGAAGAGGAGGAGATGGGGGAGAGTAGTTTTTCTCTTTTTCCTTCTTCCCTTCTTTTTTGCTCTCCTTCTAGAAGATACAGATCATTTTTTGTTGTTGTTGTTTCAGTGACCACTCATGTGTTAGAGTCCTGTCACAGTCCTGGGTAGGGATATGAGTGCTCTAGCCCTCACTCTCACCTCCTCTGCTTGCCCATGCAGGTTTCTTTCCTGCCTCAGAAAGCTGGTGCTGGCCTGAGTAACCGCTAAACAAGATACTTCAAAGGAAAGCAATCTCAGCAGCGCAGCAGTAGAGGCTCCAATGTGGAGCCTGCATGAAGAGGAGAAAGGGAGAAGTAGTGTGCAGGGTCCTTCATTTGTGGTGGTTTGAATAAAAATGACCCCCATAGGTCCATAAGGAGTGGCACTATTAGGAGGTGTGGTCTTGTTGGAGGAAGTGTGTCACACTCTCTTCTTGCTGCCTGTGGATCAAGATGTAAAACGTTCAGCTCCTTCTCCAGCACCATGTCTGCCATTCTTCCTGCCATGATGATAATGGACTAAACCTCTGAACTGTAAGCCAGCCCCAGTTAAATATTTTCCTTTATAAGAGTTGCTGTTGTCATGGTTCACAGCAATAGAACCCTAAGACAGAAGTTCGGTGTTGTGACAGGCCTGACCATGCTTTTGTTTGAAGGAATGTGAACTTTGGGACCAGATTTGAAAAGCGGTTGAATTCTTAATTGAGGCTTAATGGGCCATCCTAGTAGGAGAATGGAAGAGAGTGGTGCTGAGGGTGATTTGAATTGTGAGGGCCTGGCTCAAGAGATGTCAGAGAAGAAGAATTTTAGTATGTGGCCTAGAGACTGCTCTTGTGATATTTTGGTGAAGAATTTGCCTGCTTTCTGCTCTTGTCCAAAAAAATATCTGCCTGGCGATAAATTGAAGAGTTTTGAATTAATTGCATTGGCAGAGGAAATCTCAAAACAACCTAATATGGACTCTGCTATGTGGTTATTAGTGTTCACTCTTATGCAGGTTTATAATGAAAAAGAGAAAGCTGATCAAGGAAAAATACAAAATGTATGATTTAAGGAGAAAAAGAGCACTAGGAAGTGTAAACAGATTAAAGAAAAGCCTGATACTAAGTGGAATAAAGGGAGTGGTGACCTCAGAGCAAGAACCCCACCTAGCTTAGCTTCCAACTTGTGGAAAGGAATTGAAGAAAGTGAAAAGCAGTTAAAGAAAAGCTTATGGCCAGGCATAGTGGTGCACACCTTTCATTCCAGCACTCCAGAGGCAGAGACACACGAATCTCTGAGTTTGAGGCCAGCCTGGTCTACAGAGAAAGTTTCAAGACAGCCACGCTTAGATAGTGAAGGAAACCATCGAAAACAGAGCGCTAGTGAAGATGTAATTTAATGAGAAGGCCATATTCCAATCCCAGCAAGCAGCAGAATTTGGCAGCTTTGGCCTCATGGTTCTGGCTTTAGAGTCAAAGATACCAGAAAGGGATTAGGGAATCTCCCTCCATGTCTAAGGAAAGTTGCCTAGCCGAGCATATCTCCGGAGTGTCCCTACATGGAGGCCTAGAGAGGCTATTATGTGAAGCTGCGAAGTTGAAGCTTGGATTACCTTGGAGACCCCTAAATGTTGGAGATGACAGAGTTGTAAGATACCTGCCAAGAAAAGCTGTCAGCAGGGAATGGAACCAGGCCAAGAGGAAAAAGTATGTTGCAGTCAACAAAAGGTGAAAGGAGTTGGAGATCTGAAGAACATTTTGACATCAGACATGAAGATGCAGAGTTTGCCCAGCTGGCTTTGGGGGGGGGGGGGGTTGGTCCAGTCTTTCCTCTCTATGCTCCCTTTTGGAATTGTAAGGTACATCCTGTGCCATTATACGTTAGAAGTATGTGATCTGCTTTTTCATTTTGATTTTATGGGGAATTACTGTTAAGAGATTGCATGAGTCTCAGAAGAGACTTTGGACCTTACAATTTTAAGCAAGTTTAAGACTCTTATAGACTATGAGGACTTTTGAAGTTGGACTAAATGCATTTTTCATTATGATATGGCTTCAAGCCTGTGAGGGCCAGGAAGTGGAATGTGGTGGTTTGAATAAAAATGGCCCCCATAGGTCCATAGGAAGTGGCACTGTTAGGCCTTATTGCAGGAAGTGTGTCACACTCTCTTCCTGCTGCCTGCAGATCAAGTTGTAGAACTCTCAGCTCCTTCTCCAGCACCATGTCAGCCTGCATGCCACTATGCTTCCTGTCATGATGGTAATGGACTCAACTCTGAACTGTAAGCCAGCCCCAGTTAAATGTTTTCCTTTATAAGCTGTGGTCATGGTGTCTCTTCACAGCAATAGAAACCCTAAGTAAGACAATATGTTAAATTAGTTTGAGAAATTATCATTTATGTTAATAAATTGTTTTTAAAAATGGAGCTGTTCATATTATAACCACTAGCAGAATTACCTGTAATTTCTGAATTTTCTTTAGCAGGATATATTTGAAACGATTTCTCTACCTGCCGAGGGATTATCTTCAATGAATGCTTCCTCAGCCCAAGAAAATTGCCCAGTTGAATTGGTAAATATATTTGTAGTCTTTGGGTAATTTTTTCATATTTAATTAGTTATTTTTAGATTTAATGTAATTTTGGCAATTTCATATATATACAGAATGTACATGGTAATCATATTAACTCTATTATTCTAGCGTATCTCCCACCAACTCTAGGAAACCTTAATGAAACTCAGTATATTAAAAAAAGGACATGGGAGTAGAAGGAGTGACTAATAGGGAAGAAAGGAATATTCTTAAAAGTTGTCTTCCTAAATGTTAATGTTTTATTTACTTAAAATTTGGTTTGCAAAACTGCTGTGTTTATTTGTAAGTTTATAATTTAAATTTATGTTCTCAAAAAATATGTTTAGCTTGGCTTGGTGGCCCATACCAGGCTGGAGAATGAGTATGAAGCAAGCATAAACTACATAGCCCAGGCTAGTGTGTTTCAAACAACAGCTGAGATATTTGTAAATCATTTGATGAGCTATGAAGAATTCCCATGACTTTTTCTCATATTTAAATTATTTTTGAGACTTTAGATAAAAGCAAGTATACAATTTTATGCTTAGCAAAGGTAGGGTCATGTTTTAAAATGTTGAGAATCATCGCTGTTTTAAATCATTCTTATCTTTGGAGATTATACTATATTCGGATATAACCTAGGGCATTTGAAATTTTATTTTTTAAGAAATAGTGTGAGCATCTCTTCCAAAATATTAGCACAAAACCTGTGTCTGTAGGAAAGTTTTAAAATCAGAAAATGAAAATTCTTAAAATCAGAAAGTGGTCTGCTTAAAGAGTCACATTTTGATAGCAAATCCAGAAATTTGATAGCAAATCACTGACTCCATATGCATTACTACCTGGTTTTTTTTCTTTTCTTTTTTTTTTTCAAGATTTTTTTTTTTAATGTACTCCTGGCTATCTTGGAACTAGCTCTGTACATCAGGCTGGCCTTGAACTCAGAGATCTGCCTCCCAAGTACTGGGATTAAAGGTGTTGCGCCAACACTGCCTGTAGCTGGAGTTTTCCCCAATCCTGCCCAGCCCCACAGACCCCACAACTGCTTATAAAATAATCACTCAGAAGCTCATTTTAATTAAACTGCTCAGCCATTAGCTTAGGCCTACCATTGTCTAGCTCTTACACTTATACTCAGCCCATTTCTGTTAATCTATATGTCACCATGTGTTCCATGGCTTTACCTGCTGCCTTTACATGCTGCTCCCTGGACGGCAGACTGGCATCTCCCCCTCCCAGCCTTCCACTTCCCAGACTTCTCCTCTCTCTTTGTCCCACCTATACTTCCTGCCTGGCTACTGGCCAATCAGCATTTTATTTGTCAATCATCCGCAGCAACTGCCTGGCTTCATTTTTTTTTAAAGATACACACATGCATACACATAAAATAAAAATAAATCTTTTCAAGATTTAAAAATTTTTTGTATGTATGAGAGCTTTGTCTGTATGAAAGTACACCATATATGTTCCTGGCCCCTAGGAAGCCAAAAGAAGGTATTTGGTCCCCTGGATCTGCAGTTACAGGTGGTTGTGAGCCACCATGTGGGTGCTGGGAACAAAACCTAGGTTTTCTGTGAGAGCAGCCAGTGCCATTTCTCCAACCCCTAAGTTACTTATTTGAACCTTATCCCACAGTACTGAGGGCATTTTTTAACTTAAATTTTATCACAAGTTGTTTAGTAAATACTATCAAATCACCTATTAAAGCCTGATGTTAAATTTTTAGATTTATTATTATTTATGTGCATGTGTGTATGCGTACATGAATTTATGTGCACACAGGTGACTGAAGAGGCCAGAAGAGGCCATTGAATTCCCAGAAACTGGGGTTATAGATAGTTGTCAGTTACCTGATGTGGTTCTGGGAACCTAACCCAGGTCCTCTTCAGGGCGGTAAGCACTTTCAACTACTGTGCCAACTCTACAGCCTCTTAACTTGTTCCATTGTTGGTTTGCTGTTGCACGCTGTGGTCAGAGCTAGCCTAGGAAAACTGATAAAGTAGGTCAGAACTGCGGCTTCTCACCCACAGCCCTTTGCAGCCTGTTCTGTTTTCCTTGTTGTTATTGTTACTGTTGTTTTTATCAGACAGATCAATACCTTTCCTGAGACCCCATTCTCAACTCATAAGGTGTTAGTTTGTAAGAGATTAGACTAAATATCAAGCCGTCTCTGGAAGTGATTAAAAGACAAAAGAGTAAACCAGTCTGATCACATGACAGGCAGTGAGTTAGCCTTATGTAGACAAAATGCCTCAAAATCTGAAAGGTCTCTTAAACCATCTTTAAGGGTGTTTATGTCACCAGCTCAGTTCATACAAAGACCTTGAAACAACAGATTTTCTACAGTTTTTCTGTTTACTCCTGTCACTAGAGTTCAGATTGGCCAGACTGAAAATCCTAGCCCAAAGCAGCTGAGTCTGCTAACACTTTTCAAAGTACATAAGGGCACAAGCTCTAGGCTGCATCACTATAGTCTCCTGCTTTGCATCTCTTTATCAGAAGGCATGCCTGGAGGCAAGGTACAACCCCAAACAGGTTTTTGTTGTGTGACAAAACTTTTGCTGGAGATACACAGTGCACACATCTACTCACCCTAGACAGGGAACCTACAATAGACCAAAGTACAGATACCACCAAAGTCCAGCTTGGTGAACCAGTGAGTTTTATTGGGGTTACTTATAGTAGTATGAATGCTAGGGTACTTAGCTTTCCTGTTTTAATCTTGAGGAAGCTGTTATACAGTAGTTGTCTCATGTTTGTGTCATTCTTTTCTTCACCAAACCAGACATTTTTGGGGCAGGATTGTGTTACAGTTGTATTTCTGTAGTAGCTAATGCAGTGCTTGGTGAATAGTAAACATTCAATAAAATTTGCTTAAATTAAATATTTATCAATCATTCAAACAGGAGTCATCAGGCAGCAAACAAAATACTGAGGCAGAGAAATGGAATCAAAGATTATTTCAGACATTAAATGAATTACGGGTAAGATGGTATTTTTTATTTTATTTATTTTGTGTGTATATATGCATGTGTAGTGTATGTATACATGTATATGCATATTCTAGTATGGGGATACATGTATGTGTGGGTGGTTGTGTATTGTAGGCCAGAAATAGACATCAAGTGGCTTCCTCAGTCACTCTCCACTTTATTTCCTGAGATAAGGCCTCTCACTGACCCCAGACTTTACTGATTCCAGCTAGTCTAGCTAATGAGCTTGCCCTGGAGATCCTTTGCCTCTGAGAAGATGTGAACTCCAGTCCTTATAATTGCAGAATAAACACTTTATCCACTGAACTATTTCCCTAGCCCTTGATTTTTATACTAAAAAGTCAGTAATATATTGAGTGAGCATCCAGATATTTATGAAAACAAAATATTTTTTATGTTTTGTTGATGACAACAAAAGCCACTGGAGTGAAATGGTCTTAAGTGATATACCTAAGGCTAAATATAGAAGAGAAAGGTTATTAAAGGATGACTATCAGTTTCTATTTCAAAGATTATGTAATAATCAGTTTTCACTGAGGCTTCATAGTGTGATTACAATTATTTTCATGTAAATTTTGTGGCTGTGTTATTTGGTTTATTATCTCTTTTTAAAAAATAAAAAGTTTGTTTTGTCTGTGTGTATGTCTGGCATCGTGTGCATGTAATGTTTGCAAAGGCCAGAAGAGGATGTTGGGTCACCTGAAACTGGAGTTACAGGTGGTTGTGACTCCCATGTAGGTTCTGGGAATAAACCTGGCCCTCAGCAAGAATAGCCAGTGCTCTTAACTGAGCTATCTCTCTAGCCCTTTATTACATGATTTTATTTCCTTAATGTCTGTGTACCTATCTGTAATTATTTTTTCAAATTGTTTGCCAACTTAATAAAATCTCTTATTATGTGTATTGACCCATTAGTTCCCCACTTTGCCTCTCATTATACTCTTGTTCTAATTCATACTAGTTACTCTTACGTCGCCTCCACAGCTTTTGTCTTGGGACAGTCCCAAACCACAGACATGGGAAATTCCTTGTCTCCTCTTAGTTTCTCTGTCTGTTTGTGCTTTGATCTTTTATCGTAAATCTTTTGTCAGTACCATATCGCAGCTTCTCAAAATAAATGGTGTATAGGAGATAGCAAGTTTTCAAACAAAGCCTAAAAATCTGTTTATTTTTAACTTGAGTTTGATTAGTTGTCTCTATACAACTTGGAAATACTTTGATAAAGTTTTGTAACATATTTGTGTTGTTATTGAAGTCATGCACTGTCTTGTTTTATGATCTTTTGTAGTGATCTTTATTTTCTCTCTGGAAGCTTTTAGATCTTTTCTTTGTCCCCAATGCTCTGAAATTTCACGATGCTGCACTCTGAGGGGTTTTTTATTTGCTTGTTTTTTCAAGTTTATTGTATTGCTTTGAATTGGGTAGTTTAAATCACTATTTTCATATTCTGTTTTTTAATTTTTAAATTTGAATTTGACTTTTTAAAATTTGAACTTCCTGGTACTGGAGAGATAGCTCAGTGGTTTAAAAGCACTTGCTCTTGCAGAGGACTCAGTTTTGAATCCCAGTATTCACATGGTGGCTTACAACTATCTGTAACTCCAGTTCCAGGGGATCTGACACCCTCTTCTTGCCTCCAGAGGTACCAGACACACACAGTGCACAACATACATGCAGGCAAAACACCCAAACACATAAAACATTTTTTAATTAGACTTCCTTCTTGTTGCTTGTTATACAATGAAATATTTTACATATTAATTTATCAAGTATTTTAGACTGTCAAAAACTCGTATTGACATTCCTAAAAGTACTTTGCAGTCATCCAAGGAGTATGATAGGCATAAGATACTGGCAAATTTTTGGTCCAGTATTTCTGGGTAAATAAAAACTATACTTTTGTAAGAATCTGATTCCAAATCCTACTCTTCATTAAAGGTACTATCTTCCTCCACAATTTAATACTGTATCTTACTTAATATTGTATCTCACTTATTTTTAGTAGGTATGCAGGCACCATGTGATGACTCCAACCAGGAGATGTTTACATAGCTACATTCCCTGCCACTGAAACTTACAATTGCATTCCCACATTTACCACAAAGGTTATTTTACAGGCATCTCTAACGCCTTTAAGGTGAAGACACACAATGAACTGATTATTCATTATATGTGAAACCTTACAAAGTCCTGTGAGTTTTTCCTATTTGTAAGACTAAACCAATTGCACTTTCCATAAGAGATATTTATGTTAATATCACTTTTTAAAAACTAAAATGTATATAACATATAAATTTGTATAAAACTTAGTAGGTTTGTGTGCATTTTCTCCATAAAACAGGTTTGGTCTCAGTGATCTATGTTTTTAGATGTTTATTAGAGTCATTCTCTTTCTCTTTTTAGTTTTTTTTTTTTTTTTTTTTTTCGAGACAGGGTTTCTCTGTGTAGCTTTGCGCCTTTCCTGGAGCTCACTTGGTAGCCCAGGCTGGCCTCGAACTCACAGAGATCCGCCTGGCTCTGCCTCCCGAGTGCTGGGATTAAAGGCGTGCGCCACCAACGCCCGGCCCCTCTTTCTCTTTTTAAAGATATCATAGTTACTTATCAAAAATTGCTGTATTTGTTGTTCATTATGCATCCACAGACTGATTTACTTCTAATAATTTTTCCCTTTTCATTTCTCTTTTCTTATTATTTTCCCAGGAATTCAACAAGATGGGAATGAAGTCCTTTAGTCTGATAAAGCTATGCAGAAATAGTGACCGAAAACAGGCAGCTGCCAAATTTTATACCTTTCTTATCCTGAAAAAACATCGAGCTATTGAGCTAAGCCAGAGTGTTCCCTATGCAGATATTATAGCTACAGTGGGACCAATGTTCCATAAGATGTGAAAGAAATCCAGAGCATGCAGGTTTATGCCATCACTGGCACTTCTGCATAGACTGTTCAGTTTGCTGCAGAAGCTATCAAGAAGCAGCAGGTGGTCTGGCCCATTTCACAGACAGTCTGGCCTCCCATTTTCTATCTAGAGGGCAGAACCAATCACAACCAGAATTGGAAACCTATGTGGAGATAGTTAAGTCACTTTTTAACTTAACCTATTTATCATTTCCCTGATCTGAAGACTGCATTTAGATTGTGTTTAGCATGCATTGTAAAATACAGTGTACCTTCGGGAAACATTCAAGGATGTTTGGGGTTTTTTTGTTTGGTTGGTTTGGTTTTTGGTTTTTTTGAGACAGGGTTTCTTTGTGTAGTTTTGGTGCCTGTCCTGGATCTCACTCTGTAGACCAGGCTGGCCTCAAACTCACAGATCTGCCTGGCTCTGCCTTCCGAGTGCTGGGATTCAAGGTGTGCACCACCACTGCCCAGCCTCAAGGATGTTTTTTTAAAAGACTGTTTTACATTGGATTATTAAAGTTTGTAGGGTTAATGAATAGTTAATATTTTCTTACTTGTAGACATTAGTTTATTTGATCTACTTTGTATCATCATTGATAGTACCTATTTCTCTAATTTTAATCTAATATCTTAGTTAAAGAATTATAAAACTTATTTTAAATTACCTGAGTTACTTTTAGTCTGGTTATGGGCCATGTAACTTTTTCATTTAATATTTAATAACTTTATTGTCACCATTAATGTCTTAATGAAACCAAAGCTACTTATGTTAAAAACAAAATAAAACAAAAAACTGGCAGACACTTGTTAACGTTTTACCTGCACATTCAGTCATAGTAAAGACCACTGAAACAGATGCTCTTTTACTTAGTGTGTACTGAGCATTTTTACCAGTAAAATCATTTGTTTTTTTTTTTTTAGTTAATGTTTGAGTCAAAATTTTTCATATGCTCTATGAACTGCAAAGTACACTGTAAAATATGGCCTGTGTCACTGTAAATAATGGTACTGAAGTTACACTGTGAACAGTTCAATTCTGAAGAGATTCTTTGAATATATTTAATTAAGATGCAAATAACAGAGTTGTCTTAAATATTTTTATTTTTAAATTAATACAGAAAAAATTTGCTTGATTTTTGGTGTGCAGGCCTATAATTTATATATGTATGTATGTTTGTGTGATAGATATCTCCATCACCACAGTCCAAACATAGTCAGATCATCTTTTAAAAAATCCTTTCCATGTTATCTCCTTGTGGTAGTCCCCCTATTCTAATAGCTGGCCACTATTCTCCATGACTATACTTTGGTCTCTTTGGGAATGTTATATAAATAGAATTATATAGCATGTAACATTCTGAGAGTGGTTTCTTTCACTCAGTATAGTACTCTTGGTATGCATCCAAGTTCTTTGGTCTATCATTGTTTTGTTCCTTTTAAATGCTGAGTAGTATTCTGTTGCCTAGATATATTAGCTCATTTGTACTTTTACTCATTAAAAGACAGTTGTTATTTCCAATTTTGATGATTATAGAGCTATAAGCATATATAGTTTTATACAAATAAAAGTGTTTCTCTAAGAGTAACATTTCTAAGTCATATATAAATGTATATTTAAATGTATAACAAATTATTTGCCATAAGTTGCACTATTTTGCATTTATACTAATAAAATATGAGAGCTTCAGTTCACTTGTGATTTTGTCTGTTTTGGGAGACTGGGTCTCTCACTATGTAGCTATGGCTGGCCTGGAACTCTACTGTAGACCAGGCTGGCCCTGAACTCACAGAGAGCTCCTGCCTTTACTTTCTGATTTCTGTGTAAAGGTATGTGCCACCACAATTGTAGGTTTTGATATTATTTTTGTTGAGTATTTTTGTATCTATGTTCCTTTTTTTAACCAAAATTTTCTTTACATAAAATATTGAGATAACAATCTCATTTCTAAGATGAAATTGTATGTATACAGTCGTACTTATAAGTATGCTAAATCAAAAGCTGTACAATAATGAGTAATATCAATGGGGCAAATGTGGGCACAAGTGAAAATACTTTTGAATCCCCTGTGTCATTGAGCATCAATCAGGGGCTGGAGAGATGGCTCAGGTGTTAAGAGCACTGGCTGAACTTCCAGAGGACCCAAGTTCAATTCCCAGCACCCACATGGAGGCTCACAACTATCTATATATAACTGCACTTTCCTACACCCTCTTGTAGCCACCTAAAGTACATGGTGCATATGCACAGGCAAATACTCATACACATAAAATTAATTTTTAAAAAACCAACTATCAATCTCCAAGCAGTCATTGAAGGTAAGGATCTCTCTCTCTCTCTCTCTCTCTCTCTCTCTCTCTCTCTCTCTCTCTGTGTGTGCGCGTGCACTCCCGGGTGTGTGGAAAAGAGGATGGGGGTAGAATCTCAACTCACTGAACGCCATTTGCTATCCTTTTCTTTCTCCCCCATGCCTTGAGTGTTAGTGGGCATTTGTACTTGGATTGCTTTTCATTCATTTCTAAATCTTTACACTTTTTTTAGGGTTGGAGGTAGAGGGAAGGGCAGGAGATGGGAAGGAGGAGCATAGTAACCAAAATGTAGAATGAGGACGTGGAATTGAAGAATAGAGCCCTGGAGGAGGTGACAGTCCTTGATAATTTCCTGTGTGTGAATGAGGAAACTGGAGGTCTGGATGACACTTTTAAAAGAACTTGAGTTTCTGAGTTGGGTTAATGTGGAATTACATTCATTGGCTTGGCTTCCCAGCTTAAATAAATGTGGAAAGTTGGAACTTAGTAGCAATTTCTAAGTAATTTCCACTTAGAAGTCCTGGCAAAGAAGTGTCTAAACCTTACCTACCTCTATCTGAGTGGAAACAAAATCAAACTTCTCAGTACAGTAGAAGCTTTGCAAAATCTTAAAAGAATTGAAGTCTTGACTTGTTTAACTGTAAGGTCACAAATCTGGAGGATTATAGAGAAAGTATTTTTGAATTGCTGCAGCAAATCACACACTTAGGTGTTTGGGGCAGGAGGATAATGAAGCACCAGACTTGAAGTAGGATGAAGAGGAAGAGGAAGAGGAAGCTGGTCCACCTGAAGTTTATGAAGAGGAGGAAGAGGAAGATAAAAGAGGTTCAGAAGTGGGAGAGGGAGAAGTAGGCCTCACACTTCATGAAAGAAGAAATTCAGGATGGTGATGATTGTATTGAAGGGGAAAGGGAGAAAGAGGAAGGTGGTCTTTAGGGAGAGAAAAGGCAACTAGATGCTGAAGGTGATGGAGAGAAAGAAGATGACCAGATCATTCTAAGATGAGATTGCCTAATGTTCCTGGGAATGCAGTAGAGTGATCACATTCTTGTTTCTTCATGTATGATAGCTGTCTCTATAGAAAATGGTGTGTAATTTATTTTGAGAAAAGTATGTTTTTACTATTTTTGCCTTATTCTGATTAAGATTTACTGGTCGATTAATCATAATTATGTAGAAAAGAATTTTCATTGACTTTGCCATTGTGAAATTCTCTAGTATTGTATTTAGAATCTTCATTTTTCTAATTCATATTTACTGATCAGATGTTTTGAGCTCATAATTAAAACGTGATTGCTTTTACACAGGCATAGGGTTCATTTCATTCATAATGTATTAAACTTGTTTATAATTTAACAAATTACAGTAAGCTGTAATATAAAATGACAACAGTCTCCTGAATGATAAAGCTGATTGATTTTTAGAGGTGATCCAGAAATCTTTAGTTTGAAGGCAGTTTTGGGGAGGTGGGGCTTTCTTGTCACAAGTTGGAAAGTAGAAGCACAATAAGGAAGATTCTGTTCAGCAGCATAGTTTATGGATTTAGGGAAGTTCTATTCAGTGATATTGCTCAGGGCTTTTTTTTTCTGGAAAAAAAAAAAAAACATTTTCAAGGAACCTTGCTATGTAAGTCTAGAGACTTGCAGGCAAGCCTTTTCCAGGCTGTGGATGATGCCAAACAGAAACATCGTTGGGGTTCAGGTGTGCATTCTTCTCTCTCATCAGTTTCTCCGCCATCACTTCCATTCTTGCTTCATCTTCCCCACATCCAAAAGAAAGCTAGCAAAGTTGTGAACATTCAGGAACCTTTGTCTTGTATCTCAATCACCAATTTTGATCTGTCTGGGTTTTAAACAAGTGAAGTGCAAGAAATGGAGTTGTTGAGATACAATGATGATTATGGATGAATCTTAGGAAACAGGCTCTGCTGCTGGATGTCTTCCTTTGACAAGACTTGTGCACAAGCACTTTACCAGCTGAGTCCCCCACAAGCCTCCCCTGACCCATCCCCACTAAAATTTTATTGGCGTTTTTCAAACATTTTTTGGTTTCATTTCTTTTCTCTTGTGTTTCTATTTTCTATTTCATTGATTTCTGATCCTGTATACATTTTTTGTTTGCCTTGGCTTTATTTTTCTTTTTCTGGTTTTATTAAGGTAGAAAACTGATTTGTGATTGCCCTTCTGTTCTGATGCACACACACGCACACACACACACACACACGCACACACACACACACACACACACACACACACACACACACACACACAC
>CABHPR010145175.1:29550-49904 GCA_902168415.1 Peromyscus melanophrys
ACACACACACACACACACACACACACACACACACACACACACACACAGTGCTGTATGCTTTCCTCCAATCACTACTTAGCTCTACCATACATTTTGACATATATTTCTACTTGTATTCAGATTAAAATGTTCTTGAATTTTCCTCAGTTCTTGCTCTTTAGCCATGTTGTTTAGTTTCCAGTGGTGATTTTCTTGATATTTCCATCAATAAATTTCCAATCTAATTTCCTTTCTATCCAGAGAATATACTTTGGATGATTTTGATTTTTTAACTTTGTTAATATTTGATCGATGATATAGTAGGGTAATGTCTTGGTGAGTGATCCAGGGGCATTCTAAAAGGATGGACTCTTGTTAGGTGAGCGCTAATCATGCCAGTCAGAACTAGTTTTTGTCCATGTTGTCTTTTCCATTTCTTTAATGTGAATATACAAAGTAATGTGATTTGTTATGGCATCTTCATATGTCTGTGTTCTTGCACTTTGCTCTTTCTTGTTTCTACTTGTTCTCTCTGTCTCCTGTTTCTCTCTTACATCTTCTCATAGGACTTCCTACTATTCCTGTCAGGCTGCTGCTGTTAGACAGATGATTTTTCCTGAAAGCCTGCATGCTTAGACTATGGCACAAATCCATAGGCTACAAATTTTGAACATTTGTATATTTTCAGCAATTGGAATCCTATTCCTGGAACTCAATGGAAACTAATCCTTCTGCAGATCACACCCTGTAACCCGAGTTTTATGTGAAGCCTTTGTCTTTTCTACTCTGTGACAACAGTTGGTAAGCTGCTGTTCAGCAGTGTTGACTCTAATTTACAAAGGACATTCTTGGGTGGGATTGCTTTAGTTGCTGTAAGAGGAGCATTTAAAGTTATTTCAAATAGCAATATTACATCAGGGAAAAATCCCAAATTATTCAGAGCAACAAGAAGCATAAATTGGGGCTGCAGAAGATGGTTCAGTCAATAATGTGCTTGCCATGAAAACATGAGGACCTGAACTTCAGATCCTCAACACTCAAATAAAAGTCATGCACATACTGTACTTACAGTACCAGTCCTGGGGACATAGAGATAGGTAGATCACTGGAGCTTCTTGACAAGGCTGCATAGCAGAGTTGATGAACTTTAAGTTCAGTGAGAGACCCTATCTCAAAAAGTTAGGTGGAGAGTGACAGAGAAAGGCACCCAATTTTGACTTCTGACCTCCACACATGCACACATGGATGAGCACACCAGCACATGTGTGTATGAACAGAAGGGGTGTGTCATTCTTTTATATTGGTTTGTATTCCACTATATAGACATGATTTGTTTATCAATTCATCCCCTCAGACATTTTTATTTTATTGATTTTGTTTTTTGAGACAGAGTCTCTCTTTGTAGCCCTAGATGTCTTGGAACATGCTATGTAGACCAGGCTGGCCTCAAACTCACAGAGATCTGTGGTGATATTGTGTTCCCCAAAATATTGTGCACCCTAATAAACTTATCTGAGGTCAGAGAACAGAACAGCCACTAGATATAGAGGCCAGAAAATGGTGGCACACACGCCTTTAATCCTATCACTTAGGAGGCAGAAATCCATCCGGATCTCTGTGAGTTTAAAGCCACACTAGAAACAGCCAGGCATGGTGACTCACGCCTTTAATCCCAGGAAGTGAGGGCAGAAAGCAGAAAGGTATATAAGGTGTGAATACCAGTAACTAGAGCTGGTTAAGCTTTCAGGCTTTCAAGAAGCAGTTCAGCTGAGATCCATTCGGATGAGGACACAGAGGCTTCCAGTATGAGGAAATAGGATCAGCTGAGGAATTGGCAAGATGTGGCTGTGGCTTGTTCTGCTTCTCTGATCTTCCAGCATTCACCCCAATACCTGGCTTCAGGTTTGATTTTATTAATAAGACTCTTTAAGATTCATGCTACAGAGATCCAATTACCTCTGCCCCTAGAGTGCTGTAATTACAAGCATGTACCACGCACCCAGCTCTCCCTCCCACCCACCCCCACCCCACCTTTTCTCTCTCTCTTTTTTTTTTTCAATACATAGGGGTGTTTTTATCTGTATTAGTCTGGGTACCACATGCATTCCTGGTGCCAGCAAAGGCCAGAAGAGAGTGTGAGATTTACAGTCAATTGTGAGTAGCCATGTGGGTGCTGGGGGTCATGGTGGTGGTGTTGTTTTCTAGCTTTTGTTTTTTTCTATAAATAACATTTTTATTCTATTGATACTGTTTTCTTCAGTAAATACCTTCAGCCTGAGCTATTCAAGTAGATATATGAGGATGCCTTTCTGTGGCCTTCATTTGCCTTTCCTAATGACCAATGGCAGGATCATTCTCTGTGCTTTTTTGCAACCCATATATCTCTTTTGGTGATGTTTCTGCTCAGATGTTTTGCCCTTATAAAAGGGCACTGTTGATCTTACTGAGTTGCTCCAGTTTCTTACCCATTTTGAATTCACATTCTTCATCAGATACTTATATTTGGGGAATATTTTATTCCAGTCCATTGCCTATCTTCAAAGGCCTGTGGGAATTTCACACTCAGTTTGAAAAAACAATGCTCCCAAAATCTCATAATAATTTAAGTAAGTACACCATTTTGTGTTGGGGCACATTCATAGTCACTGTTGGTCAGCACCTGGCCATACCTGGAAGGCTCAAGACTGGAGATACTGATTGTGGTACTTTGAATGTAATTAGCCCTCATATTCCCAAAAGCTTATAGGGAGTGGCACTATTAGGAGGTATGGCCTTATTGGAGAAAGTGTGTCACTGTGGGGCAGGCTTTGAGGTTTCCTATGCTCAAGATACTGCCCAGTGTTACAGTCCATTTCCTGTTGCCTTCTGATCCAGATGTAGCCAGCACCATGTCTGTTTGCACACTGCCATGCTCTCCACCACGATGATAATGGACTGAAACTCTGAAACTGTAAGTAATCCCAGCACTGTGGAGGCAGAGCCAGGCAGATCTCTGTGAGTTCAAGGCCAGCCTGGGCTACAGAGTGAGATCCAGGACAGGCACCAAAACGACACAGAGAAACCCTGTCTCAAAAAACAAACAAACAAACAAACAAACAAACAAACAAACAAACAAAAAAGAGCCACCCCAATTAAATGTTTCCTTTATAAGAGTTGCCATGGTCATGGTGTCTCTTCACAGCAATAAAAACCCTGAGACACTGACTGAATTGATGGTGTTGACACCATCGATAGCTAGTTTTATATTTTTCAAAAGCAGCTATTTGAGGAATTTTCAAAGGGGACATCTTTTCTTAAATATTCTCATACAATACATCCCTACTGCGGTTCCCCTCCCTCCACTCCTCCCACTTACCCCGCCTCCCCTCTCCCCCAGATCCACGCCCCCTCATCTCCCCTCAGAAAAGAGCAGGCCTCTCGGGGACATGAACCGGACATGGCACAACAAGAAGACAATAATACCAGGCATAAGCCTTCACATCAATGTTGGGCAAGGCAACCCAGGAGGAGAAAAGGGGTCCCAAGAGAAGGCAAAGAGTTAGAGACACCACCACTCCCAGTCAGGAGCTGCACAAAAACACCAAGCCAACAACCATAACATATGCAGAGGACCTAGCACAGACCCATGCAGGCTCTGAGACTGTCACTTCAATCTCTGTGAACCCCCATGAACCCTGCTTAGTTGATTCTGTGGACTATGCTCTCTAGATGTCCTCAACTTCCCTGGTTCCCACAATTCCTCTTCTCCCTTTTCCACAGGGTTCCCCAAGCTCCAAGGGAGCTTCCCCAATGGAGACCTCCAACCTGGGCTCTTTCTCTCTGCCTAATGTTTGGCTGTGGATCTCTGCATCTGCTCCCATCAGTTGTTGGAGGAAGTCCCTCTGATGATGACTAGGTTAGGCATTGATCAAGGAGTATAGCAGAACATTATTAGGAATCATTTAATTGAGTTTTGGGTTTTTGGGGGTTTGGGGGGTTTTTTGTTTTTGCCAGCTGTGTTTGGTTCTACCCTAGGACCCTGGGCTCTCCAACCTCCATTCCTAGTCATCCAGGCAGTGTAGGGCATGGTCTCCCCCTCATGGCATGGGACTCAAATTAGACCAGTCATTGGTTGGTCACTCCCACAAATTCTGTGCCACCATTGCCCAGGCACATCTTGCAGGCAAGACAGATTGTAGATTGAGGGTTTTGTGGCTGGGCTGGTGTCCCAGTCCCACCACTGGAAGCCTTTCCTGGTTACAGAATATAGCTTGTTCAGGTTCTGTGTCCCCTGTTACAAAACTAGGTTTTGTAATGTTTCCACTAGGGTCATCCTTGTAGATTCCAGGGAGTTTCCACTGCACTAGGTTTCCACATCACCCCCCCCACCCCCGCCAATGCCCTCTAATTCCAGTTGTCTCTCCCCATACTCTCTTCCTCCATCCCTTCTCCCTGACCTGGTCCCTCCTATTCCCAACCCCACCTGCCCCTAGTCCACCCACAAAATCTGTTCTGTTTCTCCTGAGGGAGATCCTTGCTTCTTCCTTAGAGTCCTCACTACTTCATTTCTCTGGGTCTGTGGATTTAGCATGATTATCATCTACTTAACAACTAATATCCACTTATGAGTACATACCATGTTTGTTGTTGGTGGTTATTTTTTCTCTTTTGGCTTTTTACTCTTCGCTCATTGGGGGCCTCACCACCCAGCTCCCAAATAAATCACACACGGAGGCTTATTTTAATTATAAATGCCCAGCCTTAGCTTGGCTTGTTTCTTGCCAGCTTTCCTTAACTTAAATTATCCATTGACCTTTTGCCTCTAGAGGGGCTTTTACCTTTTTCTTACTTCTGTAAATCTTATTTTCACTCTTACTCCATGGCTGGCTGTGTGGCTGTGTGGCTGGCCCCTTGTGTCCTCCTCTCCTTATTCTCTTGCTCCTCCTCTTCTTGCTCTCTTTCCCTGGATTTCTCCTCTTTTTTCTCTCTGCCTGCCAGTCCTGCCTATCCTTTCTCCTGCCTCACTATTGGTTGTTCAGTTCTTTATTAGACCATCAGGTGTTTTAGATAGGCAAAGTAACACAGCTTCACAGAGTTAAACAAATGCAACATAAACAAAAGTAACACACCTTAAAATAATATTCTACAGCATTTCCCCCCTTGTGTCTAAATAAAAAAGAAATGTTTTAACTTTAACATAGTAAAACTATACATAACAAAAACAGTTATCAAGAATTAATTTACAATATTCTGTCCATTTGTAGTTAGCACTCAGAGAAAATAATGCATTATCTATCCTATCTTAGTGAATCCAAAGTTTTACACCTAATTTACTTTCTATCATAACTAAGGAAAACTGCAACTATAACTATCTAGTCTTCAACTTCATCAAAGACCCTGAAGGATGTAATGTTATCTAACAACAGAGACATGTGGCTGCCTGGACAGACACCCAAAGTTCCTCTGCAACATTGGGGCATCCATCTTCAGCCTACAGTCCTAGGGTATCTGGCAGATTTTTCAGTGAAGCAGGAAATTTGAAGGACTGTCCTACCTTGTATTGGCAAAGTTCATCAGTCGCTTCCCTTTGTGTCCTGCAGAATATCTGGCAGACTCTACTGTGAAACAGGAATTTTGAAGGACTGTCCTGCCTTGTTTTGGCAAAGTTCAACAGTCTTTCCTGTGTGTCCTGCGTGTCCAGTCTGCATAGCACATTGTCAGTAGTCAAAGGCAAGCGTAGTTTCTTTGACAAGTGGCTAACCTTGCCATAATGAAAGCAGTTTCTTCAATGCCCATCATCTCTGAAGTAAATTGGTGCTGCCAGGAGCAGATGTGTCTCATTGTCATGAAAAGCCCTAAGTTAACAAAACATTTTAAATGCCATATTCTATAGGTCTTTGATGTGTTTGAAAACCATTTATCTAAAATATATCTCTATATGATCTTGAAAACATACCAAACATACCTACAAATTTGACTGTTATAGATGACTAACTACTAATCTGTGTTTCTTGATTATCCTAAATAGTTCATAATAATAGCTTTCAAAAACTAGAATTTTACCTTATATTTTAAAATGAACTGCGTAGGTACAATACCTTAAACAAGAGTAGAAACATATTTACAATATATTATAACAAAAATAACCTTAAATTTGTATCAGTATATAAAAATCCTTTAAACAAGAGTAGAAACATATACAGTATGTTATAACAAAAATTACCTTAAATTTGTATCAATATACTATATTCCCCTAAATTATAATAAACATCCATAACCCACCGAATAACCAAAAACCATCCACACACCCCAACTCTTGGGAATGTGGATGTCATTTTCTTCAGAATGCTTCCTGCTGTCTGTGGATGAAGTATCTTTATGGTCCCAGAGACAAAATTTGAGATAATGGCCAAGTCCTGGGAAGACCAGCTATAACATTTATTGATAGATATCACCTATCAAGGTTCAGGAGGTCTCCCTTGATCAAACCTGATCAATATTATTCCTGAAGGAATCCACAGCCTCTCATCTCCTGTGGGAACAAAACTCCAAAGCATTTTTGTTTTCCATTTGACAAATTTATTTTTTGACTTCATTTTTAAAGTTAAGGCATTCCTAAAGTGTCTAGACTGGTTCAGTTAGCAGTCCAGTTCACAACCCCATGTCTCTCAGCAGCTATTGTCTGCTTGTCAGCATTCAAAACACTCAAAATCAACACAATAACATACAGAATCCAGACTCCCTGTGTATTTCCCATCTCTATGTGGCTTTTTCTTTTTTATTATTTTACTTCTCTCTTAAAAGACTTTATTATATTTTTTTGTTTTTGTTTTTTTGGTTTTTCGAGACAGGGTTTCTCTGTATAGCTTTGCGCCTTTCCTGGAGCTCACTTGGTAGCCCAGGCTGGCCTCGAACTCACAGAGATCCGCCTGGCTCTGCCTCCCGAGTGCTGGGATTAAAGGCGTGCGCCACCAACGCCCGACTATTATATTTTTAAACTATTTCTTTCTTTCTATGACTGTCCATACCCTTTTTCTTTGTTTTTTTTTTAATTAATTTATTTATTTTGTATACGGTGTGCCTGTGTGTCAGAAGAGGGCACCAGATCTCACTATTGATGGTTGTGAGCCACCATGTGGTTGCTGGGAATTGAACTCAGGACCTCTGGAAGAGCAGCCAGTGCTCTTAACCTCTGAGCCATCTCTCCAGCTCTGTTTTTTAAGCTAGTACATTGTAAAACACACTGGAACCTGTTTAGAGGGTTTTTCCATCTGGACCTCTTTTACTGCATATCTTTTACCTTTGTTTGACCACATAAGCAAACTTTAGACTGCTAAGCTACACTTGGATCCTCCTAGCAGCTCTCAGCTCTGCCCACTTCTCAGGTTGAGAAAGCCAACCAGGTCAGAGGTTTGTGACCAGGAATTACATTAAACCTTTCTAGCTATGGAAGCTGGTACCTCTACTGCCACAAGCAGTTTTTACTTAGCTTGCCATTTTTATTTAGCACTGCCAGCTGAACATCAGCGCCTCTTAAAGGATCTGTGTCCTTTTTCTTTTTCTTTTTCTAGCTTTCTCAGGACCTACATGGAAATTTGGGCCCATATTGGAACACCAAAATGTTGTTGGTTTTTTCTCTTTTGGCTTTTTACTCTTTGCTCTTTGGGGGCCCCACCACCCAAATAAATCACACATGGAGGCTTATTCTTAATTATAAATGCCCAGCCTTAGCTTGGCTTGTTTCTTGCCAGGTTTTCTTAACTTTAAATTATCCCAGCTATCTTTTGCCTCTGGGCTTTTTACTTTTCTCTTACTTCTGTAAATCTTACTTTATTCTTATTCCATGACTGGCTGTATGACTCGGTGGCAGGCCCCCCAAAAGAGAAAAAACAACCAACAACAGTTTGTCTTTCTGGATCTGGGTTACCTCACTCAGGATGATTTTTTTTTCTAATTCCATCCATTTGCCTGCAAATTTCATGATGTCATTTTTTTAACAGCTGAGTAATACTCCATCGTGTAAATATACCACATTTTCAAAGGGGACATCTTCATGTTCAGTAATCTGAATGGCCTTTTAGTTATTTTCATGAATTTTTTTTTCTTTTTTAGTTTCTACTAATGACTTCATTTTATTACCAATCTGCAATCCAAGATCTAAAAATTCAATTAGAAAAATCTTAATAAACAGGAAAAAATGGACAAAAAGCTAACACCCAGGGATTTGGGGTTTAAAAACAAAAACAAAAAGCTACAGGACACAAAATGAATGCTAAAGAAATGTCATGACCCCAGAGGCAAAGGCCAGTTGATCTCAGCACCAGGGAGACTCCAAGTTCCAGGCCAGCCTAGGCTACAGAGTGAAACTCTATACCAGAAAAAACAAAAATTAAAGAGGGTTTGATGAGCACCAGGTATGGTGGTACATGCCTTTAATCCCAGTGTTCATGAGGCAAAGACATGCAGATCTCTTATTAGTTCCAGGCTAGCCTGATCTACATAGGAAGTTCCAGGACAGCCAGGGCTACATAGGAAAAACTTATCTCAAAAGGGGTTTGGGGGTGGGGGTGTGTGGGGATGGTTGGAGAGATGACTCGGAGGTTAAGAGCACTGGCTGCTCCTCCAGATGACCAAGGTTCAATTCCTAGCACCCACATGGTGGCTCACAACCACCTGTAACTCCAGTTTCAGGGGATCTAACATCCTCTTCTGGTTTCCATGGGCACCAAGTATGAAATTGGTTCACAAATCTTCGTGTAGGAAAAACACTTTTTTAAAATGTAGATTCTGCTTTTAAAAAATTAAAAAGGCCAGGGTGTGGTAGTAGTGCACACCTTTAATTCCAACACTCAGAAGATAGAAGCAGGCAGAGCTATGAGTTCAAGGCCAACCTAATCTACAAAGGAAGTTCCAGGCCTACCAACCATACAGTAAGACCCTGCCTCAAGAAAAAAAAAAATTGAAGAGTTCAAGGTCATACTCTGCTATATTTTGAGTTGATGCTAGCCTGGGCTACACTGATCTCCTAGGAAAAAAGACAAAAATAAAAATTGCAACTGCCTGCCTGCCTTCATCTGATTTTGGGTGTCAGTGCAGATAGGGGCAGAAATCACTAACCCTGGGCCCTTTAAATGAAGCCCTAAGGCAGTGCTTCTCAACCTTCTTAATGCTGTGATCCTTTAATATAGTTCTTCATGTTGTGGTGACCCTCCAACCAACTGTAACTTTGCTACTTTTATGAATTGTGAGTATCTGATATTGCAGAATATCTTATATGTGACCCCTGTGAAAGGATCACAACCCAGAGATTGAGAACCACTGCCCTAAGGAGCATAATAGATGCCTTCTCTTTCGATTAAAAATCGTTGGGGCTTGTTTCATTGTCTGCCCTGTCATATCCATCTTGGTACCCAGATGTTGAAGCAGAGACTCAAAGTCTCTGGAACGCCTCCAACATTGTGAGGAGTCTGGTGGCCCTGGGAGGCCTGGGCTGTCCTGCTTACCCAGGGCTATAGATCTCCTTGTGGCTCATGGAAGGGAGCCTGAGCTGATAGCTTTCAGAATGGCAGCAGCGGGCGCCATGGCATTGACAGACTATGAGACTGGTTGGGCTGAGGTGGGACACGAAGGCCCACAGTCCCTCCTGCTCCTTGTCACGCCTATGCTGAATGAACCAAGTCTCAACTCCCTTCTTCAGGTCAAGGGAGCCAGGAACTTGCAAGTTTCCACATCAGGGCCAGGGTCCATCTCAAAATATGTCTCTAGTCCCAGTTCTTGTAGCCCTGAGGACTCAGGATGCAGGAATTATAGGAACTCCACGATTCTCCCATCCGGACTAAGCAAGTTTCAGGATTGGTGGCAAAATGAATCTTTTAAACTTCAAAAAATTCTGTTTGTCCTTTGATTCACAATATATAACTCATGACAAGGGAAGTGTTTCCTCTTCCTTAGGAAGTGTAGCAAACATGGATGGAGCTGTATTAGATTGCAGTAATGTACAGTAACAAAGACCTCATCAGGCAGATGTAATGTTGCTGTCAACAGTCAAAACTGCCACAACATTATAAAGATCAAGAAGAGAAGGGTGGTCTGTTGTGGGATATTAGTTAAAGATGTGTTACATTCTTTTATGCTGTGGAACATTTGTTTAATGATGCAAAAATAGGTTGCATTCTTTTATGTTGCATTTGTTTAACTCTGTGAAGCCTGTCTAAAACCCCTGATTGGTCTAATAAAGAGCTGAATGGCCAACAGCTAGGCAGGAAAGAGGAATAGGCAGGGCTGCCAGGCAGAGAGAATAAATAAGAGAGAGAAGAAGAGAGAAGAGGGAGGAGTGAGAAAAGGAGAAGGAGAGGAGGATGCCAGGGGCCAGCCACCCAGCACACAGCCAGTCACAGAGTAAGAAGTAAAGAAAGGTATATAGAATAGAGAAAGGTAAAAGCCCAGAGGCAAAAGGCAGATGGGATCATTTAAGAAAAGCTAGCTAGAAATAAGCCAAGCTAAGGCCAGGCACTCATAAGTAAGAATAAGTCTCCATGTATTTATTTGGGAGCTGGATGGTGAACCCCTCAAAGAGCAAAAAGGAAAAGAAAAAACAAAAAGCTACAGTGGTCTACTAGAGTTACTTCGATAGCTACCATTTCCATTGCCCTCCCTTCATGATGCTTCTCCTCATGTACCTTTTGTCTGAAGACCTGTCTTCAGTTCTTTATTGCTATTTATTTTAATTTTATGTGCATTGATGTTTTGTCTGAATGTAGGTCTGTGTGAGGGAAGGGTGTCGGATCCCCTGGAACTAGAGTTACAATCATGAGCCACCATGATTGCTAGGAATTAAATCCGGGTCCTCTGGAAGAGCAGTCAGTGCTCTTAACTGCTAAGCCATCTCTTCAGCCCCTCTCTTCAGTTCTTACCAGCAAGGCACCAGTGGCGCTCCTTACTTCCCTTTCTCTCAGAATGTCCTTGTTTTACTTTCATTCTTAAAAGATATGTTTGCTAGGTATTACAATCTGGTTGACGGTTCTTTTAACCATCTGCTGAATTTGTTCTCTTTTCTTTTGCCCTCCATTGATTATTCAAAACATTAATCCTATAAAAGCAATGTATCTTTTTCTCTTCCTTTTCAAGATCATCATCTTGGTTTGGTGTTTACCAGTAACAGAAAAGTATTGTTTCTGTCATGGCCCTTAGTGGGAATTCATCAGAGAACTGCAGCTGAAAGCTGTATTTGCTCTGTTCTGTCCTGCTGCCAGCTTCCCACATATGCTCCTGCATCTGGAGCTAAGGGTGAGACCACTAAGAGACAAATGTAGTAGAATATTATTTTAAGGGGTGTTACTTTTGTTTATGTTGCATTTGTTTAACTCTGTAAAGCTGTGTTACTGTGCCTGTCTAAAACACTTGATGGTCTAATAAAGAACTGGCCAATAACAAGGCAGGAGAAAGGATAGGTGGGGTTGGCAGGCACAGAAATATGTAGAGAGGGAGAGATGTAGGAATGAGAGCGAAAGAGGAGGACTCCAGGGCCAGCCACCCAGCTACACATCCAGCTATGGAGTAAAAAACAAAGAAAAGTATACAGGAATAGAAAAGGAAAAGTGTGGTGGTATTGTGTTCCCCAAAATATTGTGCACCCTAATAAACTTATCTGGGGTCAGAGACAGAACAGCCACTAGATACAAAGGCTAGAAAATGGTGGCACTCACACCTTTAATGCTAGCATTTCAGAGGCAGAAATCCATCTGGGATCTCTGTGAGTTCAAGGCCACATTGGAAACAGCCAGGTATGGTGACACATGCCTTTAATCCCAGGGAGTGATGGTAGAAGGCAGAAAGATATATAAGGCGTGAAGACCAGGAACTAGAAGCATTTGGCTGGTTAAGCTTTCAGGCTTTGAGCAGCAGTTCAGCTGAGATTCATTCTGGATGAAGACTCAGAGGCATCCAGTCTGAGGAAACAGGATCAGCTGAGGAACTGGCAAAGTGAGGTAGTTGTGGCTTGTTCTGCTTCTCTGATCTTCCAGCATTCACCCCAATACCTGGCTTCAGGTTTGATCTTATTAATAAGAACATTTTAAGATTCATGCTACAGAAAATCCCAGAGGCAAAAGGTAGATGGCATGATTTAAAGTTAAAGAAAACTGGCAAGAAAAAAGCCAAGCTAAGGCTGGGCATTCATAAGTAATAATAAGACTCTGTGTGTGAATTTATTTGGGAGCTGGGTGGCGGGGCCCCTCAAAAAGAGTAAAATACCAAAAACAACATTCAAAAGCCAGCAGGTGCTCACCTCCTGCAGGACCACCCCTACCCTTTTGGAGTAACTTCTCTTCCCTTGAGTTTTAGCCAGCTGCAGCTTCCTGCTGTTCCAATGGCCCTGGCAGGATTGCCTGAGAACTGAGTTGTAAGAAAATGGAGAAAGAGCTGAAAAGAGAAATCATTTCCCCCACTTATACTGAGCATCATATGTCTCCTTTCCGGAATCTTGAGGCAGAGCTGAAGGGGCTCTTTGGATGTCTTGTGCTGGTTCCCAGCTTCAGGGTTTGTAGTCTTGAGACCAGGCTGGAAGATATGCAAGGAAACAAAAATGCGAAATTCCTGCCACTCTGGTGACTTACCACCCTGTTGGTCTTCTCCAGTTAGCCCTGCTAGTGGCTTCCCTGAAGAGTCCTCACATAGCTCCCATGTGTGTGTGTTTTGTTCCGATTTTATTGCTGCATTCAGTGAGAGCAGGGTGCTTACCCAGAAGTGGAATGAAATTGCTTTTGAAACTGAAAGAAATTTAAATATTCCCTAATTAGTACAAAACAAAATTACTGATTTCTTTGGAATAATTTTATCTTGTTTTATGTTTATAATCTTCATTTGTTGCAATTTACATTATAACTAAACACTGATTCTCTTCTCAATTACCTGCTTTCTAAGGCTCAGGAGAATTCTTTACTGGCTGACACCATTCCAGATGGGAGTATTGTAGGTGGAAGAGTTCTTTTGCTTTGGGGACATTGCTAGTGGAGACTTCTGGGAAATGTAGTCTTCTAAATACCAAGTGGGAGCGGGGGAAACAACGGGAAAGGAGATATGGAGTAGATGACAATCTCAGAATTTTTCTCCCCATAACCATGCAATGATTGCGTGGTGTTCTTTTAAGTATGAAGAAGTCACTCGTTTAATTTAGGTGGTCATTAAGATAGACAAAACTTGTCATCAATTAGCTCTATAGAGTAACACTAGATATTTTTTAGACATTTCCATGACCTTTTCAACTGCAATGTATTGTTCTTGCTACAATTGCTCATTTGTGTTTTTCTAAAATGTATATATAATGATGGCAATTTGACAGGACAATTCAATTTAGCTGGATATTTAATAGAGAGAAAATGTAACAAATGCCCCCCAGATAGGCATTTATTGCAGAGAGAGAGAGAGAGAGAGAGAGAGAGAGAGAGAGAGAAAGAGAGAGAGAGAGAGAGAAAGAAAGAAACCCCTGGTAGATTTACTGTAAATATGAACTATATGAACTATAGAAAAAAAAGATTTGACTTCATAAGAAATAGGAAAATTAAAATAATGATTTTTTCATAAATAGTACGACTATTTACAAAGCTGCTTTTGGAACAACAGGCCAGACTACAGAATCTTAATGTAAATCAGCAAAGTTGCTTTGCAAATTCTGTTGGAAAACTCAGCTTGGATATCGAGTAGAAGGCACCAAGTTCAGCTTTGCTCTTGGTCTCAGTCAGTATCTCTTGACCACCTACCATGTGTTAGATTCTGTTCTAGGCACTAGAGATATAGCAAGAGGAAAAAAATTCTTCCCCTCATGATGTGTACATTCTAATGGAGTAGTCAATAGACTGTCTTTTTCAATTACAGATAATTAAAGACAGCAAAACTCAGGCATTAGTGCATGAAGGTGGGGGATGCTGGGGAGACAGAAGGCTGGGTCACTAGAGTGCTTTCCAGGAAGCATGAGGGCCTGAGCACCCATGAAAAAAGCCAGACATGGCAGCACTAGTCTGAGTCAGGGAGCTCCAGGCATGTTCACTGAGTGACTGTCTCCACTAAGGTAGAGAGTGGTTTAAAAAAGCCTCTGGTCTACACCCCCTCCCCCACCGTGAACACACGCACACACACACACACACACACACACACACACACACACACACACACAGTAAGAAAAAGTGAATGAGGGAAGAAGTCAGTGTGTTTTGTAGGTTGATCCAGGAAGGTATATTACTTTTCTTAACGCTGTGACCAAACATCTGTCAGAAGACAGCTTAAGGAAGGAAGATTGATTTTGGCTGTGGTTGGAGGGAAATACAGTCCGTCGTGACAGAGAAGACATGGCAGAAATGGATGCCCCAATCAGGAAGCCAAGAGATAAATGCCCTTTGCTTTTCTCTTTTTTCCCTTTTTATTCAGCCTGGGCCCTAACCCACATCCAAAGTGAGCTATCCTTAGTTAAGTCCCTCTGGAAACACTCTCACAAACACAGCCAAACACGTTTCCTAGGTGATCGTAAATCCAGTCACGTTGACAGTGAAGATTAATCATGGCAGAAGGCCCCCCTGAGATAGTGCTGCTGTCTGAGCAGAGACTTGAAGCAAAGGAGCAAACTGCAAGTCTAGGGCGGTCCAAACCCGTGAAACGGCAAAGGAAGACCTGGGTGTGGAGGCCCAGCAAGGAACAATTTGCTGAGAGTAAAATGAGTGATAGTCATTTGAGAGGACACCAGAGAGTTGGGTAGAGTAAGGGCAGGTGGCAAGCTGATAGAGAAAATTCCCAGCAGGCTGTGAGCAAAGGCACAGCTGATCAGACAGGGCTGGTTCAAGAAGAGGAGCCCCTTCCCACTCTACCTAGTGGAGCAGGCAAGAAACCAGGCCAGCATGTTAACACAGTCAGAAATGGGTGGGCTAGAAATGGACGGTCGAAAGCCAGTTTCCTGGACTTTGTGGTCTCCTGGGCCCCTCTGATGACAGGTAGAAGGCAGGGGAGAAACCCACAACAAGGATCTTGGGTTGCAATCACTTAGCTTATCACTTATATTTCCCATCTTTCCAGCTTGCTCCTTTAATACTGGAAATGATAACGTTTCTTAAGTGTCTTCGGGTAGTTAAGATTCCTACTATCATTTGTTCAGAAAGCCAAGAGCTGTTTACATTAAATAACTCTGGCACTCACAAGTTGGTTTAGGGGATCCAAAATGTTCCGAAAGGTGTCCAGATAATACTACTACTTGTCTGTGTGTCAAGGTGTGAGACTGGCGTGAGGACACTGAGGCCCAGAAAGTCAAGGGACATTCCCAGGGTCACATCGCAAGCCAGTGGATTGACACCCTTTGTACCCCTCCCCATCCTCCAGCTCTGCGCAACAGCTAGTTGTGGATAATAAAGGACCCTGTGCTGGCGTGCGATCGCCCTGGCTCCAGGGCTCTCAGAGCGAGACCAACTATCTCTTTAAGAAGGAAAGTGAAGACGGGCGGCTTACGCAGCTGCCGGCGAGCAGCCGACTGGCTCATCCCCTCCATCCACCTCTCCTCCCCCGCCCTCCACCTCTCCCTCCCGGCAGCCCCAGCCCCAGCAAGCACCCGGCTAGCCACCTCCAGCTGGGGCTCCGGAGAGCAATCTGGCTGCCCTCCTGGGGCAGCCCAAACCATGGAAGCCTTCGCAGGTGATGACAAGGACCCCGGGGACCTCCAGGCCCACCGCCCAGCCGCGCCTGCCGCACCCAGGAGTGCAAGTGCGGGGGTGCGGGGCGCCGGCCCAGCACAGGAGCTGCCCTAGCCCGTGGCGGGCAGCGAGTCCTCCGAGCTTGCAGGCTGCGGCCGCCCGTGCTCACCCGCCCCTGTCTCTCTCTTCCCCACCGCCGCAGGTTGCTGATCACCGCCAGGCGGCTGCTGCAGCGACTGCAGAGGCGCTGCGCCAAGCGGCGCGGGAGTCGTGCGAGCCGGCGGGACTGCGGAGGGCGAGTGGACCCAGGTGAGAGGCCGCGGCGGAGCGGGAGGGGGCCTGCGCGGCTCCGCGGCCGCCGGGGGCGGCTTGAGACCACTTGCTGCGGCGCGATCCCGTAGGGGCATCAGCCGAGGAGGGGATTAATCGTGACTCATTCCTACCCTCCCTCCATTCCCCTACATCCTCCTAAGCACTCCTCTCCCTCGCGTGAAATTTACTAATTAGAGGATGCTGGTTTCAGTAGGGAAGACGCCCAAAGGTCTTCCTTGACATCTAGTAGGTGGGTTTTAGGGAACTAACCCTTCGCCCTTCCTATTTGTTTTCTTCTGGTATTCCACAAGCAAACATGTGAGCTTCTGTTTGGAACCGCACACCCACCCCAAGGTCAAGTGTCTGTGACTGCTTCCTTCCTATCTTGCCCGCTGAGAAACATCAGAGCTCTCTGCAGTAGATCTGGCAGAATTTCCCATGATCCCTAGAGTGGGAAATTTGCCTCAGTCTCCCTGGAGCTTCCTCGGTATATGCTGTTCTCTCTTTGCACTCCCTAGCAGGGAGCCAGACGGCTTGCAACACCTGCCAGCCCGAAAAGTCCCACATTCCCTGCCTCAACTCTGCAGGGGTGGGAGGGCTGGTCACATGCTGCCGGTTTCCTTGCCCTTTTCTGCCCATCCGGGGATGGAGGCCGAGCTGGGCTGCAGGAGTTTCCCAGAAAATGCTGGTCTCTGCAAGTCGAGGGGTATAAGGAAGTGCCAGAGCCTGAGGTTCTGGGCCTTGGTTGGTCCCAAGTAGCCATCTTACTATTTTTTGGGTGTGGGTGTTTGCTTGTCTGTTCAGTGCGGGAGCTAAGCTAGATGATTTGTACAATTTCAGTACACCACTTGAGCATGGCTTCGATAACTCTGGAGACTCGTCTATTAGAACAATTTAAATTTAGGTCCTTGAAATAACTGGGGTCCCCTTGGTTAATCTCTTTCAACTCCGGACTTCTCAAGTGAAATGTTGACCTTGTGGGCCTTACAGCATGAAGGCATCAGCCGATTCTGTGGTGACATCCCTGCACTGACAAGTTACTTATTTTCTTCCCCAAGCCTTAAGTCCCTCATTGTAAACCTGGGGAGAAGGGTACCTGCCTCGGAGGGTTGTCCTAAGATGAGAGTCATATGGAAGTTCTTGAGACAGTATTGGCCTGACTGACACACAGTAGGTTCTCAAGGATTCAGAATTTGGAGGTAAATTAGAAGAGAGAGTAGTTCTCCTCTGCCCTACCGGACTCTTCCACACCCCCCGTAGAAGGTGTCCCTGCCGGGGTGGCGTTAGGAGGTAGGGGTAGTAACCAGGAGAGGCACACATCTCCAACACAAGAGCTGCAACAGTTCTAGCAAAGGACGGTTGCCTGCAGGCATGTATAACCCAACCCTGGGCGTGGAAGACCCTGGCATCCTTGGGTGGCATCCCTCAGGAAACAGAAGCACCTGAGTCTTGAGTGTGGGCAGAGACTCACTTGAGTGTGGGCTTGCAGATCTCACACCAATCCTTGCCTTCCCTGGAATCTCTTCCGATACTGGAGCAAGGGTCAAGTTCCGGGTGCCCACATTTCCTATTCCCTAGCTCCTTCTCGCTGTCATTTTCAGCCGACCATCCCTCCGGTCTGGTTTTAGTTTATTTCAGATACCTTGTGCCTTTTGACAGCAGCAGAAAGGAGGTTCCCAACAGGGTGGGGCGGAGCCTTTGCTGCAGCACCAGTTAGGTCAAAAGAAAGTGTGATGCACCCACCCACCTGCTTCTGCCCTAAATCCCTGCTAGACCATGAGCTCCTCCTGGCAGAGGCCCAGGCTTTGCTTCTCTGTCTCCAGCCTCTGGCCCATGACAAGGCATAAAGTAGGTGCTTAATAAGTGTTGAGTTAAATACATTTGAGAGGATGATGCTTTCAAACCAACTATTGGAAAAAACTGTAGTGAGTTGACTTTCAAAGGTCAGGTGCCGCACACGTGTTGGTTGCCATTATATTGAGATTACTGATATTCATTATTGTCATCAGCTGTGGCTACCAGACATTTCATCCGCACTTCCAGGCTCCTCATTAGGGACAAAGGAGGCAGGTGTGCCTGGGGACTTGAGGTTGGCAATCAGGGTCCAGTTGGCACTGGCTAGTGAGCCGTGGCTCTGAGGGGGACTGGGTGAGGAAGGGAGGGCTGCACAGGAGAGCTAACCAAGCCAAGAAAGCAAGCAGTTGAATGTCAGAAGACCCGGGCCCCAGACACCATTCAACTGCCACCTCAATGTCTGACCTTGGGCCTAATTCTTTACTGTGTGTTCATCTCCATCTGTATATTGAGGAGACTGAACTAGAGGACCCCTTGAGCTCCTCCTGGTTCTGAAATTTTATTAAGAAGACTTTTAAAAATAAAAATGGATGGTTATTTATTATTCCTAATATCATTTATGGAATGCCAGAGCATGGCAGGTGGCCCTTATAACAGTTGTGTCTATTAGGAAGGGAGGAGGCTGAGGCTTAGAGAGATTAGGGATGTGCCTAGGGATTCCCAGGAGGAAGTGGTGGTCTATCTGGCCCAGAAGCACCGCCCCTTTCACATATCCTGCTGCCTCCCACATATACCTGGCACGTGTGTGTGTGTGCACTTGCACACAGGTGTGGAGTTAGAGTCAGGAAAGCTGTGAAGGATCATGAGGGCAGATCAGGCATCTCCCCAGAATGACTGCTGCAGAGGACGTGCTGGGCTGAACTGAAGAGTGTGTGAGTCAGGGCTGCAGAGCTCTGCTTAGCTGATGGGTGGAGGGTTCCCCTTTCCGAGGAGATGCCTAGGTCTGAATGACAGTCATGACAAATGTGCTTCTTGAGTGCTCCCCATGTGCTATTTTAACGTGGTTTCAATTATGGACTCTTCAGACCATCCTAAAATACAGAGCCATACGTCGTTTTACCCATTTCACAGCGAGGAAGCGCAGCAGACAGGCTGGGAGTGTTGTCCAGAGCTGGACAACTAACATACTATAGAACCTGGAGAGTATGGAGCTGGGAACACATTGGCTCGGGAGTCAAGGAGGTGATTTAGTTTGGGTCACCTTGGGTAAGCCGGTCTCCCTCTGAGAGTCAGCGTCCCCACTGCTCCAACAGACTGAATGCACTGGCTGGTTCTAAAAGTCTAAAGGTGACCCTATTCCAGCACAGGGTGGAGGGATTCCCAGTCCTTTTGAACAGCGCTCAGTGTTTGTTATCATTCATTAGCTAGGCTCTGGGCCAACTGCATGGGTATGGGAAAGAGCAGGAGCCAATCCTGAGTTTCAAGAAGCCCAGCGCAGGTATGAAAAGATGTCTGTGAGGCAAACTGCACATATCATAACTGGATGGGGGGCAGAGAAAGAGCAGGGGATGGTCCTTCCCGCCCAGTGAGTCAAGAAGACCCAGAGAGTGACGCCATTGGCATCTTCTTTTCCTGTGCTAAATCTGGGAATAATGATACTAAGATTCTTCCCAGCTCCAGTGTGAGAGGCCTGTGAGTTCTTCTCCCCAGCAACTTAGAAGGGAGCAGCAGAATCTGAGGGACCACCTACGACACTCTGTGATACTGCTCAGTTGACTTAGACAGTTGTCTCAGGTGGATCAGACCCTTTCCTGTCCTTAGAGGCTTCTAGAAGCAGGATCTGCTAAGTTTGTTTTTTGTTTTTGAGACAGTGTCTTAAGCTGACCTTGAACTCGTGATCCTCTGCCTCCCAAGTACTGGGGTTATAGGTGTGTGCCACCATGCTTGGCAAAAGTGTGACTTTTCTATGTTGTTACAAAGTCTGTCTGGTGCCCGAGACTACCTGGGAATTTCAGACGCTTTTCCTCAACATCTCACCCATGAAGAAGAACCAATCATCCTGAGAAGCGGAGTCATTGCTCAAGGTTTCTCAAAGGGGCAGGGGCAGAACCATCCAATAGGAACTGCATTTCTGAGTCATATGGGTTCTTTCTGTGTCTAGGCCACCCAGGCCCTAGGGGTGGGCAGCTGGTGCTCAGTGCCGATAACACTGAGCCAAGAGCCCTTGCAGAGGGAAGTCTGTGTTCCAGGTTGCTCCACATCTCTTAATGGATGGATATTTATGAAGTGTTTGTCACATGCCCAGCACTGTCCTCTGAATTGAGGTGCTGAGCCAACCCTCAAGGAGTATCTGGGAGGCAATGGAGAGAGCCAGTGCAGGGCTACAGTGGAAAGAGGCAGTGTAAGAAGTCTGAGACTGGAGCCCTCACTACACCCTGCTGTCCACTCGCTTGGGGGCCTGAAGTCAGGCCTCTTCACACCTGCAGAGTAAGAGTTAGAGGTGGCAATGGATGAGGGTCCTTCGAGCTGCGATGGGCTAAGGACTTCACAGCTGTTTTCTTCTGTGTCCACTTTGTGTGTGTGTGTGTGTGTGTGTGTGTGTGTGTGTGTGTGTGTGTGTGT
>CABHPR010145176.1:0-42500 GCA_902168415.1 Peromyscus melanophrys
GAATGGGGGGAATCTATGGCTGATAGGTAAAGTTGAATTGTATATTAAAATAAAAAAATAAAAATAAAAAAAAAAGATGGATGCATGTGGTGTGTGTGTGTGTGTGTGTGTGTGTGTGTGTGTAATATAATGTATCTGACCAGTCATATGAAATAATGGAGCTGTTTTGTCGTTGTTCTTCCTTGTACACAGGTTTACATTTTTTTGTAAAGTTATCTCAAGTCTACAAATTCCAGGTGCAAAATCCCATGGGCCAGTTTTACCACTCCAAATGAACTGCTGTGTCCTAGTGCATTCACCTCATTCATTTTCTCTGTATACACTGCATTATTAAGGAAGAGAAAAGATGGTGCATTGGGAGTAAGGAGAGGTATTGTTACTGAAGATTAAGTGACCAGAAATTCCTTTATCTACTAAAGATTTTTTCTGTTTCTAAAATATAAATTAGAAAACATGTAATATTTGTAGAATATATTTTACTATTGCATAGAATAAAATAGACTCAAATTTGGGGCCTGTATCAGTCTATTTATATGTATGCCTATTGGATATGTAAAAATGAAATGTATGGTTATTTATGCTATCATTTCTTGAAAGTCTGGGTAGGACATCTACTAAACCTTTGAAAGGCCCAATGTTCTATTTTCATTCAGCCTTATAATGACTTTTAAAATTAAGCTCTGTCTTTATCACTATGTTTTAAAATGAATAAATTAAAACTTAATAAAGGTGGTCACTTATGGTCTCACAGTCAATGCTACACTAGATATAAATCTTCACCTGATTATATTACATTTTCAAATGAATTGTACCCTGTATTATTCAATCAATATTTTTTGTTTCTTTTCTTCAAAGTGATACAGTCTATGTTGTGGAAATTTTGTCATGTTTGCTTCTGAAAGTTAAGTGTAATTCCCAAAATCAAGAAACGAAGAAATACTAAATATGAATTATATACAGAAATGTCCATACCATATTTGAAGGCAATATATAATCTTAAATGTATGTATATTTTGTTTACTGATTTTCTCTTGTTAATAATTATGAAACAATATGGTCACATGTTTTTGCTAAAGAAAATACAAATACAAAAATTCTGGTATTATGTCTCTCTATTTTTTGTTAATATAAATATAATAGTTTGTATTTAGTGTTCAGAATCTATGTTTTACATATTCAAAACACTATTCATGTCTACACTTTTAAGTTTCTCTGTGAATTTAAAGGTATTAAGCAATTTCTGAAGAGATACAAGAGATTTTGAGAGATGTATAGAGTTGGTTTCAGCTTTCAATTTAGAGTATTTATTTGTATTTAATTGCTTATATTTCTAGAACATAATTTTTAGAAATATAAAGCTGCAAACTATTGTTGAAGTTGTAGACATAATGGCATACTGGTAAACCATTCAGAGTTCTATATAGTCTTCTGCGTCTCCACTAGTTATGTCTCTTGCCTTTGAAGTACATTGTGTCTATGAAAACAATATCTTCTCTGTCCTTACAAATCTTCTTGTCCATTACTGATTTTCCTTCTAATTACCCCGCTTCCTTCCTGTATTAGACTTCTCTCCTCCATTGGGTGAGATCTCATATTGAATAAATGTAAGACAGTTTCATGCTGTTCTGTAATTAATTAATTCATTTATATTCTTTGTCTCAATCACACTATAAACACTTCAAGAGACACTAGGGTAAAATTTTTAATAAATTCACATTATCACACAGTTCAAGGTATGCAGTTCATGCCTAATAAAATGTTATAGTCACTTGATAAAAAAGAATAAACAAAGCAATTTATCCAAAATGTTGGAGACATTTTGAAATGAAATTACTTGACTTGACAAAAATGAGTTATTTTATTTGAGTTGTAATAATGCTGTGGAATAATCCTTTTGTACACTGCAAATTTATATTACTCTCGTTGGTTTGATAAAGGGCTAACTGGCCAGGAGCTAGGCAGGAAGAGTTCAGGTAGGAGAGCCAGACAGAGAGAATGCAGGAAAGAAGAAAGGCAGGGTCACCAGTCAGACACAGAGGCAGCAGGATATGAACATACTGTGCTTTCTGTATGCTGTGAGTGTGTTGCCTCAATTGATTGATAAATAAAACACTGATTGGCCAGTAGCCAGGCAGGAAGTATAGTATAGGTGGGATAAGGAGAGAGGAGAATTCTGGAAAGTGGAAGGCTGAGTCAGGAGATGCTGCCAGCTGCTGCCATGAGAAGCAAGATGTAAAGTACCAGTAAGCCACAAGCCATGTGGCAACTTATAGATTAATAGAAATGGGTTAATTTAAGATATAAGAACTAGCTAGCAAGAAGCCTGCCATAGCCATACAGTTTATAAGTAATATAAGCCTCTGTGTGTTTACTTGGGTCCAAGTGGCTGCAGGACTGTTGGGTGAGAGAGAATTGTCCTGACCATGGGCCAGGTGGGACACAGGAAAACTTCAGCTACAGAGCATAGATAAGAATTATGGGTTAATTTAAGTTGTAAGAGCTAATTAGTGAGAAGCCAAAGCTTTCAGCCAAGAATTTGTAATTACTAAGTCTCTGTGTCAATTATTGGGGAGCCTGTGGTCTCAATGAAAAACCCCACCTACATAATAATGCCACAGAGTGTTTCATGCTGATATATAATAATCTATGGATGTATACTTCCAGTATATTATATTATCACTGAATTATTATCCATATATAATTATTTATAATTCTGCTTATGCATACAATTTTTGACATATTTATGCATTTAAATTTTTAAGCATTTTAAACCTTCTAGTGTGCAAACACAGAACATCCACTGCCTTGCTGATACTTTATTTAGCTTATCAATTTAGAATGAATTTAGAGGATTTGTTGTTTTGATTTGACACCATGAATATAATCTTTCTACTTTTTTTTTTTTTTTTTGGTTTTTTGAGACAGGGTTTCTCTGTGTACTTTTGGTGCCTGTCCTGGATCTCACTCTGTAGACCAGGCTGGTCTCAAATTCACAGAGATCCGCCTGGCCCTGCCTCCCAAGTGCTGGGATTAAAGGTGTGTGCCACCACTGCCCAGCTGAATATAATCTTATATAAGTATTATTCCAAATATATTGAAAGTGTTACTATTATTTTTAGCTTTCAATCTAAAGTTGTCTCAAGAGAAAGGCACTGAAAATTGAAAAAATGCAAGGCAAGAATGGGAGCAACTAAGGAGTCTGAGGAAGTAAACATGGATATTACTTTGACATAAAATTACTTAAGAAAATATATTAATACAGGCTTCATGCCAGGTATGTGTATGTGCTTAGAAATTGAATTGAATAATCATTTCGAGTATGTTAAGTATAGATGTAAACTAAAGTTTTGTTTGAAGATATTTGTGACATCTTGTGTGCATTTGTAAGAATTGCTCTTGAATTATTCTTATCAGCAATTATGAATTAAATACACTAAAATGAAGCACAACCAGACTTGTGCAAAACAAAATTTGGTAGTGATACAGGAAAATTATCCTTGAGTCAGTGAATAAATTTTCACTTAATCTCTATTATAAGTAATACTATTTTAATTTGTGACTTTATGGTGTCTCCTAAGAAAAACAATTTTAATTCTGGATTGTAGCCTTTTGGGAAGCTTCTTCTAAACTTCTTGTGGCAAAAACTGGTAAATATTTTTCCTCATGCTGAGTTTCCCACTATGATGCTTCTACCAAAGTCATATTCTGTTGGATGAAAGAAGGAAGCAAAGATTAGCGGAAATTTTGATTCTATGACCTCCACTTGGTACCATTTCTCTCAATCTCTTTAAGCAAAAGGAATGTGTCACAGTGTCAGCATGGCCTTTGTTTTGGGAGAAAGGAAGTTCAGTGATGGTTATATGCCTTATAGGAGGCACAACAGGGTAGTGGCTAAAGAGAGTTGGCTAGGGAGCCTGATAACAACGTTTTCATTTTAGTTCTATGACTCGCTCACCTTAGAATTAAGTTATTATATTTGTTTTGTATTTATTACCTCATGCATAAAATGTTCTTCTCTCAATCTCTCTCTCTCTCTCTCTCTCTCTCTCTCTCTCTCTCTCTCTCTCTCTCTCTCTCTCTCTCTGTGTGTGTGTGTGTGTGTGTGTGTGTGTGTGTGTGTGTGTGTGTGTGTGTGTGTGTACATGTACTCTCTCTCTCTCTCTCTCTCTCTCTCTCTCTCTCTCTCTCTCTGTGCGTGCATGTGTGTGTGTGTGTGTGTGTGTGTGTGTGTGTGTGTGTGTGTGTGTACATGTATATATGAGTGTTTTTGTGTCAGAGAGAGAGAATGGAGGGGTCAGCAGGAGGATAGAAACAGCAATTTACATATTATAGATATTTAATAAGATTCTCTTAAAACATGCCTGACTTTCTTCCTTTCCACTATTTACCATTACAAAGGTTGTGTGGTACCCAGAATAATGGAGTTTTTAAGGCCCACCATAACGCAAAACAAACATATTCATCATTACTAAAAGCTAGTATATACTGGAACAAAATATTTGTAGAATTGGCTACTCTTCTACTTGCATAATCTCAATTATGTTGTGAAACTATAGATGAATATTCATAGGAGAAGAATGCATTCTAGAAATAACTTTACAATGTGCTAGTAGATCTTAAAGGGGAAATTCAGAGGGGTTCTTCTATGAAACATTCAGATTTGGGCTTTAGTCTTAACAGTTGCTAATATAATATACATTCCAAAAATAATTGATACTTACTTACACATAGAAAATTCCATATCTGGTTATACTAGGTAAATTGGATAGAAGTGACTGAAAATTTATACAAATCATGCATTGATATCAGCTAGTTATGTAAAGACATGGGTGAAATTAAGCTAGTGAAGCAGATTGAGAAAGCATTGTACTCTGCACTCAGTATTTTAACTGAAAGTATATTTAAATTATTATTTTATTTACCCTTAATATCTTATTATCACTTAAAGTATCATATAAGCCAATGCTTCCTAATTTTATATTTCTATCACAAACGTTTGTTCAACTTTCTACATGACATTTTAAATATCAAAACAGAACTTCAAACTCAGCATATATAACCCCCGAATCTTGATTTCAGTGCTCATGTTTCTGAACTTTTTTATTCCCTGTCTTCATGAATTGTACTACCATGCATTCAGCTGTTTCAAACAGACTTCTAACAATTATCCTTGACACATATATCTCCCCTGAGTTTAGTTCTAATATTCAGTCGTCTAACCATTTTAAATTCACTGCTACCCCTAAATCTCCAACCTATTTAATCTTGATTGTATAACTGTAGTAGCATGCTAAGTCATTTTTGAGAGACTCCCTCCTTTTCCTCCACCAGTAAGTTTTCTACACTAGAGTCAATGCATTGTCTTATTGCAAATCCTGTCTTTCTACTACATGGATTTAGACAAATCTATACTTACCTGTAGGCCTAGAATTATAGATCAAAGTCCACAAAACACTCTACCAGACCCAGCATGATATAATTTATGTTGCCTTGCCAGAGTTCTTTTTCTCATTATTTTTATTCTCTAGCCACAATGGACCTTTTTAATGTGCTCAACACTGTCTCATAAGGTCATGCCTCAGATCTTTTCTGCATCGTGTTCTCTCTGCCTGAAATGCTTTCTGCCTGTGGGTCATCTACTTTTTACCTCCCACAGACAACTGAATTTGTTAAGTGCTTGTTTTTTAGATCATAGGTAAAGTGTCATATTTTGGGAGAAAAAAATCCCTTGGTGCCCCAGAATAGGCTAGAGCATGGTACCCTATTATAAAACATTGTCAAAGTAAAGTTTCATGATTTTTGTCACAGTAGGATTTCATGTGAATATTTATGACTCTTTTTATAATGATTGGTAATATGGACCTCGTTCAGCATGCTGTGAATGTGTTGCTCTGATTGGTTGATAAATAAAGCTGTTTGGCCAATGATGAGGCAGAATAAGGTTAGGAAAGACATCCTAACTGGAGAGTGGGAGAGGAAGGAAAAAGACAGAGCAGGGAGACAAAGCTAGCTGCTGCCAGGAGAAGCAAGATGTGAAGATACTGGTAAGCCACAAGCCACACGGCAAAATATAGATTTTTGGAAATTGGTTAATTTAAGATATAAGAGCTAGCTAGCAAGAAGCCTGCCATGGCCATAGTTTAAAAATAATATAAGCCTGAGTATGTTTACTTGGGTCTTAGTGGCTGAGGGACCATGGGGCTGCAGGACCGGGCAGGACACAGGAAAACTTTCAGTTACAGATTGGCAACTAGAGCACTGCCTGAGGATAGGAGAGGTGATATCCATTTGACTCATTTCAGTTCCCAGTGTTTAGCCTGTCTTAGAAGTAAAAAAATCAGTATTTGCTGAGTGAAATTTAGAGATCCTGGAACTTTTATTGGTTTATCTAAATCTTTCATGCTTTGTGATCAACCATGCCCTTATTTAGCAGAAGCTGAAGGTACAATCTTAATTGAGTCACAATTCTTTTTGAATGTATTAAAAATGCAATCCAAAATAGTCTATTTCTGTGAATCTCAAAACTTACTGGTGTGATAGACAGCTCCAGAAAACATCACACAAATAGATCAGAAACACAAAACAATGCTGTCAACCATTGCTGTATCCTCTTTCAGCTATGGAGGTATCAAAAACAAAAGATAAAAGACCATTTCCAGCTTTGTGCTATTATCAAAACTTCAGTGACAAGCACCAAGAATGACAGGGTGCTATGGTTTTTAAATGGAAATTCAGTCATTCAATGCCTATCTAAAATGGACATAATAATTATAAGATTTAACAACAATTCTGTGAAATGCTTTTCTAAAACAATTGCTATGTAATACTTATAATTATTTAAAGGGTACAGTACTGCAATCACCTTTCTCTCTCTCTCTCTGTGTTTAAAATACAATCTACAGATATATGTTCAATATAAAATCAGAGTAATTTCATCTCTGACTATTATCATTTCCAAATTTTGTGAACTTTGAAAATCTTGCCTAGTTACTTTGAAATGTATAATTAATTGCACATTATTATTATGTTAATAACATTGATATTGAAAATAGTCTTCCAAAACTCACATGTTAAATTCAAAATTATTTCTTGAAGAATAAATGCTTTATAGAATGTGGTGTATTTGGTAGCTGATACATCATAAGATGAAGTATGGTAGTGAATTCCTGGTTTACAAAGTTTTTCTACATTCAAAGAACATGTTTTGATAATTTTCTCAGCCAAAGTCATATACATAATACTAGAACTTAGGATTAGAAGGGGAACATTTGCTTAAATACAATAATATAGTTCTTAATATGTTTCATTTGTGGTACCTGTTTTGTTTTTATTTATTTTTTCTAAAGCTCCTGCCACCAACTTTCTTAATGAAAAAATAGGATGTGGTTTCATCAAAATGGGAATACAACTCAAGCTTGCCATCATTGATAATATGAAGTTAGCCATTATTATGTTATTGTAGATTATAGCATGAGCCTTTTGAAATAAAGGACTGTGAATCCTTACAAAACTTACTGAACCTCTCTTCTGTCTCATTTTAACACTGAACGTATTAACTTTTCATCTGTTAGAGTGGTATATAAGTAAGTGTTTGATAAGTCATAGATGTTTTAAAGTACTAACACAGACCTCCAATATCTCAGGTTTCTTCCAACAATTTAACTAAGTGATAGTATCTGTATCTGTGCATCCTTTTCTCCAGATAGCTTACCATCTCCCTGTGCACTTGTTCAAGTTGTCCACCTCTTTCAGGCCCTATCTCAAGCTATGACAACTTACTTGACTATAGCTTTAAGTGCATCTTCTTTTGTATAATATACATAATTTCATTATAGTAATTAATTTGTTTGCTTCAGAAATTGGTTTGCCTTATTTATTAACTAGAAATAAATTTTAACATGCATATAAACACCAAACATACATACATACATACATTTGGATCCCAATATCTAGCACAGTGCTGGCATATTAGTAGGACAAATGCATTTGCTGATTGAATGTACAAATGAATTCATCTTCTATCAAGACCATTGTTAATTCAATATAATAGCATTCAGAAGGTTGGTTCAAATACTCTCACTTTTATTCTTGAATCACCTTAGGCTACTGTTCCATAGGATCACATTACCTTACGATATGCTTAATCAGTTTCACTCACTTGCACTTTAATGTTATCCTTTAAACGGTTCTCAGAGGTCATTATAAACAGTTCTATGAATATCCTCTCTGCATTTATTGTAAATGTGTTATGAAGGACACTTTTCATCATATTGCTAAATGACTCCTTTGTACAAAGTCACACAGTAAATTAACTTTTATAATTTGATGTCAGAAGCCCTTATCTCTGTGAAATTATTATATTTCCTCATTTCTGATGATGTGAACTGTGTGAGAGAAGGAGCTGTGAAGTGGGAGAGACCTTGTGGTACCACCTAGAAATTCAGTTAGTTTTCTAAACTCATTGACCTCACCTATAAAACGAGGATTAGACATTCTGAATGAATACATATGCATATATATGGACATATAAAATATCAAAATATCTATATTGTTTTTGAAACGTAATGTGTTCAATGTGTAGTAAAATATTTTTTAACTTAGTTGATAGGAAGCAAAATGACAGTTGCAACACTGAATCATCGTTACAACTATATCAAAATGTCCTCATCCTGAAGTTTGATTTTGGAGTTTTAGTGGAGACCTAGCAGCTCCTTCAAAGGACTAGTTTCCATTCGCAGCCCCTACACAGTGGCTCACAGTCATCTGCATTTGCAGTCCCAGGGGATCTAACTTCCTTTTCTGGCCTCCATGGGCATTGGACACACGTGATGTAGATACATACATGAATGTACACAAAACATACATAGAAAAATTAAAAATAATGTGAAAAAACAATTCATTTCCATTCATTTGCTTACAGACTTTGTAACTGAATTTTTAATTTACTTATCTATTCATCAACTGGTGAACATTCAGTCTCTTCCTGTGTCTTAGCAGTTGTGGTTATAGCAGAAGTGAACATGAATGAGCATGTGTCTCTGTAGTATGATGTAGAGTCCTTAAGTGTCTGTCGAGTGCTCAGACACAAATGGGATATTTATATTATACACATTCCCCAACAAATCTCAGAGACCTTTTCAGAAGTAGGGGCAGAAATGTTATGAGAGTCAGAAGTCAAGGAGGTCCAGAGCAAATCAGTGTATTCTATACTTTACAGGACCAATGCACTGATAAAGAACAAGCAAGTGTTGGTGCATATGTAACACCTGCAAAAAATAAAATAAAATCAGTCAACATTGCACCATGGAGAGGGAAAGGCTCAAGACCCTACTCCTAGCTGAGGAGCTATTTATTGACAGTTGATGGCTTCTCAGGGAGAAGGCTTCAGTCTTTATTAATGATATTACCTCTAGTGGGTCAACCACAATCTAGACTCAGACCATAGCCCCGCACTCATGAATGTATGAGTATCAAGAATTGGACCAAGTAGTTCATTTTTAAGTGTTATAGAGGGGAGAAGTGGGGAGTGAATCTGGGAAGGCTTAGAGAAGTAGGGAATAAATATGATGAAAAGACATTGTATTCACTATGAGTTTTCAAAAAATAGTAATGTTTTAAAACAAATGCAACGAATTAGAAGTTTATAGAATATATAAACATGTTATTCACACTCTTTTTAAAATTGCCCTAATTACAAACTCTAAAGTTATTATTTTCATAAGCCAATATAAACAGAGTAGGAAATGTTGAACCATAAGTAACAGAGGGAGAAATTCCATTGTTTTTGTAACTCTTCTGGATATGCCATGATAGCATACATGTCATATTTAGAGACGATTCTAGTGAATCCACTTCTGATAAGAATTTTGAAATATAAATATTTCAGCATGTATTGAAGTAGCCTTGATTTGCTATAATTAAGAACGAGGAGATTAAAGATGGGCTTATCAACAGAATACGGATATGAAGAAATGAATGAGCAATGGAAAGAAAAAAATGCTAAAAAATTTTGGAATAAAATGAAAAAAATGCAGAATATTCAGTTTTCTGTAATCTCACTGAACTGCAGGGCAAGCTAATCATATAATTTTCTGAAACATGACTTAAAGAAGAAACAGTGAGAGTCAGCAAGAGGGTTTGAGAGGTAAAGATGCTTGCCACCAGTTCTGACAACCTGAGTCAATACTCAGAATTTATTTCCCTCCCACAATTTGTCTTCTGATCTCCAAAAGTGCAAGTATAAGTATGTGCATACAAATATGTACTCACACATATATGTACCTAAACAAAAAAATATTTGGTTAAAAAAGAAGAAACAATGATTCCCCAACATTTTCTGTAGTTAAAAAGAGCAACTATAGAACATGCATTTGAAATGCTCTGTACTGTGTCTTTGAGCAAAATGGAGAAAAAAGGCACAATATGATGGTAATTAAGTAGATTACAATGAAAATAATTAATAAATAATTTCAATTACTCAAAGAAGTGATTAATGAAATTCTTGTGATATGCTATGAACACATTTAGTAGTAGGAAATACAAAGCTTAATGAGATTTGAAGCCTTTGCTTTAAGTGGATTGACATTTGCTTATGGCAAAAGTGAAAAATGGATAGACAATGAAAATACAGCAAATACATTTGCTAAATAATTATTGGATAAGTTCTGCATGTTAGGAACTTGTCTGAGATTTGTAGGAACAGTATATATTTACGTATTTCCTGTTCCATGTTTAATCACATATGCAGTGCATGTACCTATAATGGTTATATAAGCCACAGTCATAGTTACCATATTGTTTTATACTGTTCATGAGACATACCTTCAGATTTAAAAATTATCTTATATGCTCCACCCACAAGGAAAAGGCAAATCTTTTAAACTGTGTTGGTGCAATCTAGATGATCTTATCTTTGCAGTTTATTTGCTGCATCATTTATTTGAGAAGGTAGTGAGGATGGATCAGGAGTTCAAGTCTATTTGACCTCTCTAATGAAATCTTGTCTCAACAACCAATCTAAACAAGCAAAATATAGCCTGTGTTTATTCTTGATATACACTGTACTATAACCTGTACATATATAAACTCTACTCTATATAACAACCTGCATAATATAGGTCATTTTCTTTTAGTTTTATAGATTAAGACGTTCAGGTTTTAAAAAGCAAAATAAGTAACTAGCACTAGTCAGAAGTGACCATCTAGAGATCTTCCCCTTTATACTTCAGATTGCTTCCACTATAATTTTATTTTTTATAACTTTGCCAGTGCTTAAAGAGTAAATAAAAGTGAGGCATAAAGACAGAACTACGTAAGCTGATATGCTGTAGTCTTAGTGCCTATTTATTGATTACTTTGGATATCTCTCTTAAACCTGAATGGCTGGATTAGACACTTAAATATGGAGAAAATGCATAGCCTTCCTACCTTGCCTAGCCATGCATTGCCTCTACCAGGGTTCCCAGGAATCTATGCCTCTGTCTATCCATATTCTTATGTAATTCCTTCCTTTTTGGTCTGGTCTAACAAATTATTTTATTCTAAACAATATGACATTGAAAAAAGGATGAAATAGTACTTGCATGAATAGTATAAGAAAAACTATATTTTCATTTTCTTATCTGATATTGCAGTGGCTCATTCTGAGCAGATGAAGCTGCTGTATTGTGAGCATCCCTTTGAAGAGATACTCAAGATGAGAAACCAGTGTGAGCCCACAGCTAGGAAAGGCCTAATGCTGTTCTTATGTCCATGTGAATGATCTTCAGAGCTTATTTTCTACACTTATCTCCAGGGGAGCTATGATATTATGTCATTATCTTAATTGACATTTTTCTTTAATCTATTTCATTTTTATATTAAGAAATGTTTTATTCATTCTACATACCAACCACAGATTCCTCTCTCATCCCTCCTCCTGCTCCCCACCCAGCCTCCCCCCCCACACCACTCTTCATTCTCCCCTCTGAAAAGGTATGGCCTTCCATGGGGAGTTAGCAAAGCCCAGCACATTCAGCTGAGGCGGGTCCAAGCCCCTCCTGCATCAAGGCTGAGTAAGGTGTCCCAGCATAGGCAATGGGCTCCAAAAAGTCAGTTCATGCACCAGGGATAGATCCTATTCCCACTGTCAGGGGCCCCTTTAACAGACCAAGCTACACAACTGTCTCGCCCATGCAGAGGACCTAGTCCAGTCCCATGAGAGCTCCACAGCTGTTGGTCCAAAGTTCCCACTAGCTTGGTTCGGTTATATATGTAAGTTTCCCCATCATGGTCTTGATGCCCCTTGCTCATAGAATCCCTCTTCTCTCTCTTTGACTGGACTTCCAGAGCTCGGCCTGGTGCTTGGTCATGGCTCTCTGCATCTGTTTTTATCAGTTAGTTGATGAAGAGTCTATGATGACAAAGTATTCACCAACCTGATTACTGAGGTAAGTCAGCTCAGGCACCCCCTCCACCAATGCTAGTAGTCTAAGCTAGGGTCATCCCTGTGGATTTTTGGGAACTTTCCCCATTCCAGGTTTCTCCCTATCCCCATGATGTCTCCCTCTACCAAGATATCTTGACATTTTGAATGTAGTTTATTTTTAAGAATTTTCTTTTTTATAATTTAATTATTTTTATTTCATATGCACCAGTTGTGAGCTGCCATGAGGTTTGTGGGAATTGAACCCAGGTCCTCTGGAAAAGCAGCTGGTGCTCTTAACCACTGATGCATCTCTTTAGCCCCTGAATATAGTTTATTGAAAGATTTTATAAGTCAGAAATGTTGTACTAGATTCTCTTGGTTCAACATAAACTTGATGGAAAAACTTTTTTTTTTTTTGATGGTGAAGACACAGAGACCTCTGCTGTGGGAAGGCCTTTCTGTATGCTGTGAATATGTGTTGCTACCATTGGTTAATAAAGAAGCTGCTCTGGCCTATGGCATGACAGGTTATAGCCAAGTGGGAAATCCAAGAAAGAGATAGGGAGAAAAAGGGTGGAGTCAGGATAGATGCCATCCAGATGCCAAGGAACAAGATTTCAGCAGACCGGTAACACCATGACCACATGGCAAAATATAGATTAATAGAAATGGGTTAATTTAAGATGTCAAAGCTAGCTAGCAATAAGCCTGAGCCATAGACTAAACAGTTTGTAATTAATAATAAACCTCTGTGTGTTTATTTGGGATTGAGCAGCTGTGGAACATAGGAAAACTTCTGGCTACAAGTCTCACATATGATAGTAAACAGTCCACATGGGAACTATACCTCCACTTAAAATAATTTTGAGATTCTGTGTTTTAAACTAAGTTTTTTTTTCCACAAAAACTAATAATTACATAACAGGAAAAAATATTTCCAGATTGATGAAGTTGATTTGAGCTGGATTGCTCATTTAACAAAAGGCAAATAATCACATTGCTTTAGCCCTTGCACAAACATTTGCTCAGCCTAAGATTGGGGGCTTTTAGAGTGCCTCCCCAACCTATGCTGTATTTTTTGTTTGTTTGTTTTTCAGAGGCACATGACATTTTGATTTATTCCTTAAATTATAAAAGTCTCTTTCTTCATTTTATTTTTCTTTGTTTTTATATTTATTTATTTACACCCCAGCCACAGTTTCCCTCTTCTCCTCCCTGTTCCTCCCCATCCCCCCTCTCTATTCCCACTACCTTCAATCCACTCCCTCTCTATTTCTGTTAAGGAAAGAGCAGGTTTCTTATGAATATCAACAAAACATGGCATGTCAAATTATTCTGCAGTTTTTAAGTATCTTAATATTGCACAGATATTGTGGAGGTCCTCATATATAGGGAGAGCTATTGTTGAGAACAACCATATAAATATCCGGAGATAAGTATTTGAAAACACTCCTCTCCATCCTTAGCTTGTTACATTCTCTTCATCCACATGTCTACATTGGTGTCTGAGCTTTTAAGGGTGCTGGATTGACATGGATGTCCCATCTACTTCTGTGGTTAAGAGCTCACATTTACTTATTTTTAACTCTGATTAATAATGAGTCTCTACATTAGCCCACTCTCTGATACAATAAGAAGCTTCTCTGGCCAGGCGGTGGTGGCGCACGCTTTTAATCCCAGCACTCGGGAGGCAGAGGCAGGCAGATCTCTCAGAGTTTGAGGCAAGCCTGGACTACAGAGTGAGTTCCAGGAAAGGCACAAAGCTACACAGAGAAACCCTGTCATGAAAAACAAAAACAAAACCAAAAAAAACAGAAGAAGAAGAAGAAGAAGAAGAAGAAGAAGAAGAAGAAGAAGAAGAAGAAGAAGAAGAAGAAGAAGAAGAAGAAGAAGAAGAAACTTCTCTGACCAAGGATGGAGGCAATTCAAATCTATGGATATAAAAATAAATATTTGCAATAGTTTGACAGCATGAAAATTTGGAAAAAAATCAATTGATTTCCCTGTAGCATCTATGACTGCCCTACCCATGGTTTTCATCATGTTCATAGTTTCATGGTAGATAACCCATGCCTAGCACTGAGATTTTCATTTAACAATCCTTATCTTCTGGGAGAAACATTGTGAACTAATGTGATGTGCTTTCTGTTCAAACTATTAAAAATGTTAATTAGACTATAAACTCATGAAATTTCATAAGGCTTTTTATACATCTTATTTTTTGTTAACTCACACTCAATCCTTCCCCTTCTAGATTTTTCCCATATTTTCTGTCTCATCCTAGGTTTCACCTTTAGATGTCATTTTTCTCCCCTTATAACACATATGATCTACTTTCCAATTTTACTGTATTTTTAGTTGAATTGCAAAGTCATAGGTTGTCATCTGGCTTCTTCATATACACTTCAGTGTAGTTAATCCTTATGTCCCCTTCTTTTCTGTCTTCCTTACTCTACTAACTGCTTGAATGCTTCTGCTCCCAAAATTATCTCTATACTTCCATTTTCCCTTTATTCTATAATGTCCCATCCCTAAGTGCATCTCTCCAACCAATGTCCCAATTCTAATTTCATAGCTCCTACATATATTCCATGTTAAACACACAAAACAAAAATTTTGAAACTATGTCCCTCACATGAGTGAGAATACATGCAGTTTCTCTTTTTAAGTCTTGGAGATCTTGCTCAGTATAATTTTTTTCCAGTACCATCTTTGTACCTGTGTATTATATTATTTGGTTTTTCTTTACATCTATGTTGTATTGTTATATAACATGTTTATGTATACCACATTTTCATTATCCATTGTTCAATTGATGGGCATCTAGGTTAATTTCATTGCATAGCTGTTGTAGATAAAACAGCAATGAACATGGATGTGCATGTACCTCTGTAGTAAGATACAAAGTCCTATGCTGCGGCCTCAAGTGGTATAGTTAAATCTTAAGGTGCATATATTTATACATTTGTGGGACTAATTTCCACAGTGTCTGTAATAGTTTATAGTCTCAGCAATATTAAATGAATCCCCATTTCCTTATATCCATGGCTGCATTTGTAATCATTTGTATTCAAGTATATGGTGATTCCAACTGTGAGATGGAATTGTAATTGACTTTTAGTATTTTATTTTAATTTCCACAAAGACTAAGATTGTTGAACACTAAAGTGTTTACTAGTGTAACACAAATCTTAAAAGGTCTTATTAATAAAAAAAAAAAAAAACACTTGGAGCCAGATATTGGGGTGAATGCTGAAAGATCAGAGAAGCAGAACAAACCATAGCCAACCTCACCTTGCCAATTCCTCAGCCAATCCTGTTTCCACGGACTGAAAGCCTCTGAGTCCTCACACAGAAGGGATCTCAGCTGAACTGCCTAAAAGCCTCTAGTTCCTGGTCCTTGAACCTTTCTGCTTCCTGCCATCACTTCCTAGGATTAAAGGCATGTGTCTTTCCCAAGCAAGACATGAGATCTCAAGTGCTGGGATTAAAGGTGTGTGCCACCACATCTGGCACTGTTCCCAGTGTGGCCTTGAACTCACAGATCTCTGCCTCCCAAGTGTTAGGATTAAAGGTGTGTGCCACCATTTTCTGACCTCTATGTCTAATCTAGTGGCTGTTCTGTTCTCTGACCACAGATAAGTTTTATTAGGGTATACAATATATTGGGGGATACAAAATATCACCACATACTAGTTCTTTGTATTTCTTATTCAGTTCTATAGCCCATTTTGAGCTGTTTTCTCAGCATTTAGATGTTTGAGTTATTTGTGTATTCTAGACACTAATGTTCTATCAGATTTATAGCTGGCATTTATTTCACCCACTCTCTAATCTGCCTCATTACTCCATTGACCATTTTCTTTGCTGTATAGAACCTTTTTGCTTTTGTGAGATCCCATTTGTCAGCCATTTGTCTTTTATTCAGAGGTAGCAGAATTTTATTTAGAAAATCCTCACCTGTGCCTACAAGTTGAAGTGTACTTCCTATTTCTTACTCTAGCAGCTTCAGGCTATCAGGTCTCATGATGAGGTCCTTGATCTATTTGGAGTTGAGTCAAGTGCAAGATGAACGTAAGGATACAGTTTGATTTTCCTAAGTGTTGAAATGAAGGTTTTACAGCAACATTTGCTCAACATGTTTTTTTTCCCATCTATATTTTTGGCATTGTTATAAAAAATCAGGTCACTGTAGGTAGAGAAATTATGAGAGTCTTTCCTACTTTAGAATCGTGTGAATAACACTGTAACCAAACAGTGCAGCTGTATTGTATATCATTACAAAAACAATGCACTTCAGAATGTAGAAGCTACACAACATACACGCAAATGCATACCAGATTTATATCAATGAATATAAGCAATATAATGAATGCTAAACAGATGACTGATTGCAGATACATAGTATACAGAATCACAAAACGATGAGACCATTTTAATAAACCATAAATTATTTTCTAAGTTTAGTAAAGTTCTGTAAATGGAAACTAAATAATATATGGAAATACTTTTATTCTCTTATGAAATGGTGAGAAAAAGAAATGTAATTTAACTTATGTAATGCACTATATCAATAAACAGAAATTATATATATATATATAGATAGATATAGATATAGATATACACCAGAAATCTACAAGTATACCTAGGTGACATTAGAAAGAGAGATTTATGAGCATTAGAAAACCACACTACAAAAACTGGGTATTTGACAATAAATATCACAAAACTTTCATACTCTAATATCCTAGGTAATAATTAGTGGCATAACAAAATATGCAAAATAAAAAAGAAAATTTTCAAGAAGTTTGAACTTCTAAAACTTGAAGTTATATGTGTATTATGGCAAAAAACTGGTTAAAATTTATGATAATCACTGAGATTTGTTTGATATATTTTATTTCAAGATCAGTTTTATCTATTTTAACAGAGTGTTTTGCTGTAATTCCAACATTTATAGACTGGTTCATAAGAAACTAAAGCCTTGCTCTGTACTTGTAAAAACATTTCCTAGGTATCAAGACCAACAATGTAACTTATGATACTGATCCTTTTGAAACTATAATTTAGCACTCCCCGTTTGGAGTGTATATAGCTCTTGTTGATACAAAGTGGGTTGGACAAGAACATAGACACTTTTGAAATTTTACTTTGGCATCCATCCTTTGAACATATTGGCATACCCAAGAATAGAAAGATTGACAAGGTAATACATGGAAATATGCCATTGGTAAGAAGAGAAAAATCTTATGGTTTACCTTAAAGTTCTTTAAACTTTGAAACTGAAAAGAGTTTAATTTACATCCATGTACTATTATGAACTTAAAGGAGCTATTTTTGTTCTTCTGCATGCAGTCTCCATCTTCTGTTCCTGTTGTATTCCAGAGACAAATCAAAATAAATTTACAGTAATAAAATTAAGGGCTTAAGCATGCTGTTCTTGTGTCTGTTCAGAAGTTTCTTTTCTCCCTCCTACTGCTCTTTAATATGAAGTTTCAAACACTGTTCACTTAGTAACAAAGTTGTTTTATACAAATATATAAAAATGTGATTTTGAAATCCTAATAATTTAAAAAATTTATATTACAGGCCCCACAAAATGCAACAGTTTGCAGCTGCAAATATCATTGAATATATCAAGTGAACATACATGAAAACAGCAACAATCCTTTCTACCTTAACTTTCCTCTCAAATAAAAAGGATTTTTGCAATTTTCGATGAAATCGTGTGCTAAAATATAAGTCATCTGCTTTCCTTGGCAGGAGAAAAACTGCTGACCTTCCTTAAGTACATGAAGCAGGGTGTCTCATGTTGTTTGAAGATATTTCAAGTTTTCTTTTTAATGTGAGCTCTATGTGAACAAGGAGTCTTGCTTGACTGTGTTTTGAAAGTGGAGAGAGATGCCAGATCCCAATTCTCCAGTGGAGATCTGGCAAGTTGCCCAACTCAATATTCATCCACTGAACGAAAAATATTAATGCTTAGAGAAATGAATAAAATATGGATTTAAAATGTATAAGTGTAGTGTGTTGCTTTTTATAAACATTTAATGAATGGGAGGAATGAGACATTCCAACTGAACAGATTCATAGATACAGCAATGTTAAAAAAGAAAATATGTCATAAAGTTTATGCAATGTATAGTTTCTTAAAATTCTTATACCGATATGATTACAAGCATATAAAGATGAATATTATCAAATTTCTCAAGCTCTGCCAACAAAAGAATAATCTAAGTTTAACACACTATGTACAGAATGATATTGAAGACATTTACTGATCCCTTTTAGACTTGTGTTTATCTTGTGGATTAATTTAATTAGACTGAGCTATTGACTCATTGATTTGCATAACACAGCAGTTGAAGGCAGATGTTTCAAATAATGTTTTATATGTCTGACAAGATATACAACATTTAAGACTGCTGGAACAAGTTAAAACATAAACATACAGAAATAAATTAGTAAACATAATTATATTTCCTGAAATGTATAAATTGATGTGAAATATCATATTGAAAATCAACTATACCCAAACCCATTTCTTTCTGTAATTAACAGCATTGACAACACTACGGCACTAAAGAAAACCAGGGCATATGCTGATTCTCAACATACATTCATTATGTAACATGAATGAGAGAAAATAATATTGCTTTTTGGCAGCATTTAGAAAAGATTCTGCTAACAAATATTTTTGGTGTAAACAAAAATATTTTTTCATGTAAACATGAAACTTTAAAAGTGAAAATGCCAAGCAATTACAACTTTACAGACTACATTTTTTTTTTATTTTGTGAATGATTGAGCTACGTTGGTAAATACATGCCTTTTCTTAATGCCCATCTTTCTATTACATGTCCATTGCAAACTTCTTAAATAAGTAATGGGTTTTCTCTTTAATATATTGACCTCTCTCCATCCTCTGACCCCAATGGAATGTTTATGACAAAAGAAATATTCAGCCGCCGTTGGTGGCACACGCCTTTAATCCCAGCACTCGGGAGGCAGAGCCAGGTGGATCTCTGTGAGTTCAAGGCCAGCCTGGGCTACCAAGTGAGCTCCAGGAAAGGTGCAAAGCTACACAGAGAAACCCTGTCTCGAAAAACCAAAAAAAAAAAGAAATATTCAATTTATTTCTGTGTATTCTAGAATGCAGTAGGTACATGGATTAACATCAAGTATTAGTTACAAACCTCAATCTTGAGCTAAGAATATGAGAATTCAGCTTAGAGTTTTGTTACATATTTACCAAAAGTATTTATGTGTGAAATGTTCAAATAGCATCTAGCCAAGGAAGCTTTTAATAACCAAAACTGCAATTTATTTGACTTGTTTAAGTGGCATAGGAAAAACTAAACCCTCAGAGAAAAACAATCATCTTTTTGAACCCTGTCTCCAGAAAGTTGATCTGTACAATCAGAGGTGAAGCATTAACTTCTTTAACTGATTTTGTTTACACATAAAATATGGTGTCTTAGTTAGGGTTTTATTCCTGTGAAAAGACACTATGACCATGGCAACTCTCCTAAAGAAAAATATTTAATTGAGGCTGGCTTACAGTTTCAGAGATTTAGTTCATCATTATCATGGCAGGAATCATGGTGGCATGCAGGCAGACATAGTGCTGGAGAAGGAGCTGAGAGTTCTACATCTTGATCTGTAGGCATCAGGATGGGACTGAAGCACACTGGCCAGGACTGAGCATTTGAAACCTCAAGTCCACACCCAGTGACACACTTCCTCCAAGGATGCCACACTTACTCCAACAAGGCCACACCTCCTAATAGTTTCACTCCCTGTGAGTCTACAGGGCCATTTTCTTTCAAACCACAACATATGGCTTAAAATATTTATTTAAGGTAATTAAATTACAGGTGGGTAAGGTCAATGTGATTAAAAAAATAGGCAGAATAGATAGATAATACTGAATTTATGCAAGCTATTTTGTGTTGTACTATTTATAACTTTGTGAATACTGCAAAGGTGTGATAAACTAAAATGAAATTATTTGAGAAATCAGGTTTGAATTTTCAGATAATGTCTAGAGTAAGTTGTAGGATGACACGGCTTTAGTTTAATGAGCTACATACATGGTAGCAAGATATCTAGATTAAGCTTTTGGCTGTTCAACTTTGTAGCTCCATGCCTTTAGGGATATAAGTAAACTTGTATTAGTTCATTTATTACTGTGATAAAACACCGCAACCACAGCAACTTATAAAAGAAAGAGTTTAACTGAGCTTACAGTTCCAGAGAGTTATAATCTATGATGGTAGAGCCAAGGCATGAAGGCAGGAACAGCTGAAAGCTCACATCTTCAGCAAGCAGAAGGCAGGAATAGAGGTGCTAAGAATGGTAGACCTCATTTGACACCCAAAGTCTTCCTAGGTAACATACTTCTTTCAGCAAGCTACATCATTTAATCCTTCCCAAATAGCCATCAACTGGGGACCAAGTATTCAAGTGGTGAAACTTATGGGTGACATCTCATTCAAGTCACTACATAATCTCTTTCAAAGTTATTTGTCCCTAATTATAAAATAAGAATAACATTTTTCTCCTCCCTGCTACTAAGATTATTCTGACAAACAAAAAACATGAATACAAAAATATTTTGTATAGTTCAAACATTGTATGCTTGCTAAGTATTTATTATTGTTTCCTTATTTCAGACTCAGTCTGATAGTTGTGTTCGTTGATTTATCAGAAGCTATTATTTAATTTTAAGAGACCTGCCTGAGAAGGATGACAGAAGTTGCTTTGGAAACACAGCACACATCACTGACAATGATAAATGTTTATTTCAGCCTCTCCTACAGATATGATTTGTGCCTCTGAAAAATTAATTAAATCATTAATTCCTCAGATCTTAAAATGGTAACCAAAACCATTTCAGTCATAGAAGTTTAATATGTGTATTACAAACATGTTCTCAGAGAGTGTAATACTGGATTAAGGACACAGTAATTGCAGTATATAAGGGTGTTTCCCATTAACAATAAAGACTTTTTTCATTATCAAATATGTCTCTTTGGCTAAGAAACACACTGACTCAGATTTCCCATTATACCACTACTTAGTATTTTATTAAATGGAGTTTGAGTAGTTCCCAAATGTCAGTATAAGCAGCTCGTTCACAGAGAGTATACTATCCACTGGGACAAGAGCCTTTCAGAGATAAACCTCTAATGTTTGCTGTATGTTTCTTAACTCTAATGTTTCTTTCTTTCTTTCTTCCTTTCTTTCTTCCTTTCTTTCTTTCTTTCTTTCTTTCTTTCTTTCTTTCTTTCTTTCTTTCTTTCTTTCTTTCTTTCTTCATTTATTTTTTAATGCCGAATGCCATTTATTGAAGGAGGGAGGAGGTCTTAAATACAGGCTTACAGCACAATGGGAGAACCCCGGAGGGCAGTAGTTCGCTACAGATGTTTTACATTCTTGCATCTAAGCTGTTAATGCCCATTATGCAGGATACACAGACAAGGAACTTCCCTTAAGCATTCAGGAGGTTGAAACCTGGCAGGGAATTAGCATAGGGAGGATAGCAAGGTCAAGGTCAGCAAGCAAGGCAACAGTTACCCAAAATGGGGGCCAGGGCCCTACAGGTCCCCCTTTTAATAATAAATGAGCTTCTGACTTAGGTTGCATGGCATGTCATCAGGTCACCTTACCCATCATGGAGACACCTGCCCAGGCCACACAGGCGCTCTGTCTTAGGTTGGTGAGTGCCCCCCAGGCATTACCCGTCTCTGAATACTCATTATCATACAGGCTCAATCATGTGTGAGCTGCAGAGTTAACTGCTGCCAAAGATCTCAAAGTGGTGCTGGGCTTGCAATCTGTGTGATTGACACAGAAAAGACCAACAGAAGTCCTAACCCACCCATAGCTAGTAGGCTAAAGGCAACTGAGCCATTCCCTTCCTTAATGAGTCTTACTGCAAATTGGAGTCCTTGTAAGATGGTATCCCAAAAGCAAATGGATCTTGAGTTTATAATTTTATAGTTTTCAAAGCCAATTGAAATGTATATAACTATTGAATTAAATTTATCATGCCCAATAGAATGAAAAATTAATGAACTGTGGTAGTTACTTTTGCTGCCAGGGTCTCCACTGTGCTAGCTGTAGTAGTAAGCAATTATGAAATGGTAATCCCAGAAAGAGTAGCAGTGGTGGCTGCCACTGCTATAACAGCAACAACGGCAGCAGCGATGTCAAATTCTCTTCTGGAGTGTGTGAGCATCCACTGGCATGGATACAACTCCAGGAAAACGAACCGCCAAGGCCCATTTTTCTTGATCCCAGCACAACTTAAGCTGGCAGCTCTGCAAAAGAACAACTAAGAACCACGAAGAAAAAACAGGCAGCTCACAAGGAGCATAACTAATGGTCTTATAATGGCTACATTTAGGCTCATAAATTTTAAGGTATCTTCAAAGGGGGCTAAATGAATTTCAGGAGGCCAATAATGTTGCACAGAGCCACTCCTGAAAAGTAGGTCCTACACCAGCTTGAAGAGGATTTTGAGAATGAAAAGACTTAGCTGGCATGCAATTGTTAACAAATGGAGGTCAGTGACCTATAGTGGTATTTTATTTATAATGAAGTGTGATTTTATTTGTATGTTAATAAATAAAGTTGCCTAGGGGTCAGTGCTATTAGCAAGCCATAGTGGTGGCGGTGCACGCCTTTAATCCCAGTACTTGGTAGGCAGAGCTAGGTAGATCTCTGTGTGTTCAAGGATACAGTCAGCATTGGAGACACATGCCTTTAATCTCAATACCAACCATAGAAGACCTGGAGGTCTGTACAGATAAGCAGTGACGAGGCAGTCATGTGGTTGGGTTTACAACCAATGAGAAGGCAGAACAGGAAGTCTATATAAAGACAAACAGACAGGAAGTTGGTCTCTTTCGGAGAGGTCTCTTGCGGAGAGGTAGGACAGCAGCGGCAGGAAGGGTAAGGTTTTTAATCTCAGCTCTTAGTTATCGCTCTGACCTCTTGGCTTTCTTCTCGAAATCAGCTCTGTGTTTCTTACTTAATAATATGGTCGGTTACATCTACAGTGACCTTCATAGTTATCCTTAATCTCCAAGGTGTCTGGGTGACACGTTCTCAAACATACTTGAAAAAGCAGTTACCATACATTACCTTCTGAAGAATCCAACTGCATGGCTACAGTTCCTAGGATTACGTTAATGCTTGCCAAAGCTGGCCATATTGGGCTCTCAATCCCCATTGGCATCAGAAGGGGAGAGTTCTTCATAAAGGCCCAATAGGTCTCTGCCATGTTGGGCTTCAGCAGCAGCCACAGGGCGCACTCAGTGCTCAGGAATCCAAAGAGGAACCTCATTGTCCTGAGGAAAGACATAAACAGAACCCTGGGCCCACACCAATACCAGATTGGGTCTCCTCCAAGTGCCAGTAGAAAGATCCTTCCATCGCTCCAGAGGGTGATTTGCAACAGGAGCCCTCCAGTGCTTATCTGCAGCGGATACTCCAGCAGAATCCACCGATAAAAAATTTTAAATATATAAAACAAGGGAAAGAATAGAATGTGGAGAGGAATGATGAGTCCCTAGTTCCCCCTTTTTACTTTAGCAAAATGTGTATTTTTTTAATAGTTCAATTTTTATATTTTATTTTTATTTTTATTTTTTTAATTAATTAATTAAATTTTCTATTATCAGCTTGATACAGTATAAATTCTTATCTTAATAGTGAAATGTTTCATTGAGGCTTGCTCAGTAATTGAGTAAAACCAAAACTTATTATAAGCCATAGTCATCCTAGGGTCCCCCATGCTATATATATAGCCTCCATGGTTCTGTGGGTTGTAGTCTGATTGTTCTTTACTTTATATCTAGAATCCACTTATGAGTGAGTACATACCATGTTTGTCCTTCTGGGTTTGGGTTACCTCACTCAGGGTGATTTTTTTCTAGTTCCATCCATTTGCCTGCAAATTTCATGCTGTCATTGTTTTTCTCTGCTGAGTAGTACTCCATTGTGTATATGTACCACATTTTCTTAATCCATTCTTCAGTTGACGGGCATCTAGGTTGTTTCCAGGTTCTGGCTATTACAAATAGTGCTGCTATGAACATAGTTGAGCATGTATCTTTGTGGTATGAATCAGCATTCCTTGGGTATATGCCCAAGAGTGGTATGGCTGGGTCTTGAGGTAGTTCGATTCCTAATTTTCTGAGAAACCACCATACAGATTTCCACAGTGGTTGTACAAGCTTGCATTCCCACCAACAGTGGAGGAGTGTTCCCTTTGCTCCACATCCTCTCCAACATTGACTGTCATTAGTGTTTTTGATCTTAGCCATTCTGACAGGTGCAAGGTGGTATCTCAGAGTCGTTTTGATTTGTATTTCTCTAATGATTAAGGATGTTGAGCACTTCTTTAGATGTCTTTCAGCCATTTGTGATTCTTGTTTTGTGAATTCTCTGTTTAGCTCTTTAGCCTGTAATGTTTCTTAAAATGCATAATTATTGAGAAATTTCAAATTCAATAACTTCAGTCTTCAGTGACTTTAAAAAATGAAAGTGATTTAATATAGTTTTCAAGTGAAAAAAGGATCATTGATTTGCACATTATCTGACATTAATTGCTGGCAGCATCTCAACCAATATAACCACCTTAAATATTATTTTTCAAGAAATAATTTTTCTGATTATAGTTGTAAATGGTGGCTTTGGTAAAAAGCAAAGAAGTTTGTGAAGGAATACAACAGTGTTGGTAATAGACACATTTAATCACGAAATAATTGCAACTAATAAGTGAAAATAAATCTTGATCTATTGTAATCAGATTCTTTATGTAGATAAGAGATTTGTAGAGGTGACATAAAGACTGAAATCACTAAATGCTTTCAGCCATGAAGGAATTGTACATTTTAAGCACTTAAATCAAGATCTTTCATCCATGACAGAATGGCTTGTTACTTTGCACAAAGGACAATAAACTTGCTTATTAGCAAAGTGAATAATTTTTTAAAACATGCCACTACATATATAACAATCCTTATAACTCACCTGCCAACACAGTCATGTGTAAATGTTAATGGAAATAAAAGATAAATCATAACTCCAAGAAAGCTGGGATAAATCTATGGCAGAGTTTGAACAGACATTTCCTTATATTTAGAAAGTCAAATGGGCCCATGAAACAGGTAATTACAAAATCTGACACATTAACTTCCTGCTTGTGAACATCAAGAATGGAAAATGTTACTGAAAGATGGCTACCTTTATTTACTGAGAGGTAGAAGAACTCTACAGCAAAGTTTTATTTCTCTGTCATTTACTATTTTTTGATGAATATTTTCCCTTAGTCAATGTGAGACTGACTTATATTTTTAGTTTCTATAGATCCAAATAATACACCTTTAATACTACAAACAAGAACATAATGATAACTATAAACTTATTTATACCAACACAAATGCAACTTTTTAGTGCTAAGGAGTGTATTAAGTTTTCAATAAAACTTAATGTACTTTTACCTTTTATAAGATGCTGAAGAATAATAGCCAGGTGATGATGATGATGATGGTGGTGGTGGTGGTGGTGGTGGTGGTGGTGGTGGTGGTGGTGGTAGTGGTGGTAGTGGTGATAAATAAGTAATGCCTACAACAAATTCTTTCCAATTAAGCAGTTGTATGGTGACTCTGTTCAGCCTAAGGACAAGATATAAATTAATGAATCTGTTAAATTATTATTTGTGGTTAACATATTTTTGGAACTGTTATAAATTGAGGTTTTAATGTGTAAATTTTGCAAAAAAAAAGTGTTAAGCATTTTAAATGTGAGTTTTCATATTAGACAACAGACAGATTATTAATAACTTGTTTAGTGAGTATTCTATAGAATCACTCAGAAAAAGATCATTGATGAAAGTCATAGAAAGAGAGTGAAGGAGAATAGTTGTACATTTAATGTACAATAATGTAATTTTATGATTTGTTTTGAGATAATCTTTCTATGCAGTCCAACACAGATAGGCCTGAACCAGAAGATCCTCCTGCCTTAAATTTTTAGTTTATGTATGTATATTGTATCCTTAAATTCTATCTTTGATTATATCATTCTTCCAGTATAGGCATGTTACTTGATGTGACATAACCACCCAAACAACTGTCAGATTATGTGTTTAAAAATGATGAATTAGCAACATTAGAGTTCAAAGACATCATGATGGACTTGGAAGAACACTGATAAGTATGACCCCATTATAGATACAAAGATGTACATGATTTGTCATGAGAGTAACTGGAGAACTGTCTACTTTGTGAAAATAATAGAATTTTAGAACATTAATTGTATTCATTGTTTCATCACCAGAGCATGACAGAAAATCTACTAGGTCTAGTAGATGATCCATTTTTGGATCATCACTATTATTTGAGGTATATCATTCACAACTGTAATTATTTCCTGAAGCTACTGCAACAGCAAAAAAGAAAAGGATGAAAAATAAGCCTGTTTGACAGTGTCGTTCATTTCATAATGGGAGACAGAGAATTTGGAGTATAGATGGCACTCTTGAACACAAATAGTGTTCAGCTAATCGTTTCTGAATGTCACTATCTTAGGCCATTTTTAAAACCTACTTTGCTTTATGTTGAAAAACGTGTTATACTGTATTTTATTGCTTTTCTCCTTACCTCTTTTTTTAGAATAAATGATGAGGCTTTCACTGGAGATTAAGCACTAGCAGGCAGTAACTCAATGGCCCAAACACTATTTTAATTGGAACCTCAAATCCTGTGGAAAAATAAGAAATTAAATCATTAATAAAATGCATTTCTGAGAAAACACTGTGTTGATATATGCTAAGTTATGATAATAATATAAAACTTTTATTATTTTTTTCTGTAAGGTTCCTGTGAATATAACTGTAAAAGTTAAATTATCAAGCAATGCAATTTAAGGTTATATACTGGAATTTAGTCCTTTAATGAGTTCAAAGTATCAAGAAATTAACATAAATCCATATCTATTTTGCTTTAACAAATATTATCATTGCTGTAACAATATTAATCTTCACATTCCCTTACAGTACTAGAATCTGGTACTTCAAAAGGCAATTCCAGAATTACTACAAAGGCATTTCAATATAAAAAATTTCAAAACCACAGAATAATGGTAAAGAATCAAATTGGCACATAACAGAAATGAAATTTTCCAGATATTTTCAATTATTTTTTTTTTTTTTTTGCTTTTTTCGAGACAGGGTTTCTCTGTGTAGATTTGCGCCTTTCCTGGATCTCGCTCTGTAGACCAGGCTGGCCTCGAACTCACAAAGATCCGCCTGGCTCTGCCTCTCGAGTGCTGGGATTAAAGGCATGCGCCACCACCGCCCAGCCAAAAATTTTAATTCTAAGTTCTGTGAGTTATAGGTTACAATGAGCAAGATACTGCAGTACCCTTTTTAAAAGTACCAATAGAAGACATATAGAGAAGCAATTGTATGAAAAGGCAGATACATTAGGATTTTGTCCAACTGACAATTAAGAATCAATTCTGGGCCAAGTTTTGCTTAAGAGTAATGCAAGCATAGTATGTTGAAAGCTTATATTTGGTTGTAATATCAACTGCAAATGTAACTATAAGTCTATCTATGTATAATCTGAAAAAGATTTTAATATCATTCTTAGCTGGTCAAGTGGCATAACACTAGAATATTATACCTTTTTTTATTTGTTTCAGTGATTAGATTTAAAGAGATATGAATTTATTTCATAAAGGTCATATTTTTGCATTAAATATTAAGGTATATATGGTATATATTAAATTAGATACTATTTACTATGTTTAATAAAATATATACATGTCATTTCTTTTTATAATTTTATGATTTTAACAAATAAATCAACAAAAATTGTATGTGTTATAAACAATGTGGCAAGTTTTCTTTTGGGCCACCCACAGCTCCCAAATAAAGATATGGAGACTTATTAATTAGGAGTGCATAGCCTTATTTTATGCTTGTCCCATTAGCTCTTATAACTTATTTTAACCTGTTTCTCTTCATCTATGTTTTGCCTCAGGGCTTTTTACCTTTCATTCTGTATATTCAACATTCCAGCTTCCTGCATATCTGGCTCACTGGCGGCCCAAAGAAAATGTCAACTACATATGGCACCCCACGTTGGGCACCAAAATGCTCTTTTACCTTCCTCACAATGACTGTACTTTAAACTACTAGTGGCCGGGCACTCAGGCTGTAGCCTAAGGTGAATTCTGTTCCCCCAGATAATGGCCCTATTGCTGCTGTTAAAGGTAACTTTAACTGAATCTGTCGGCTATAGTGAAAACCTGCAAGCTCAGAGAGTTAGAGTAGCAACTGGCTAACTTACTTTCTTTGCTAGGACTCCAGAAGCCCTCTCCTCTTGGTACTTCCTGTCAACTAGTTGGCTCTCTGAGCCCAGGTTAATATTATTTAGTTAATGCCAATGTAATACATCTTTACATAGTTAAACAAATATTGAATTCCACAACAAAACACCTACACTTTATTTCTTGTTTTAGTTTCATTTCTGTTACTGTGGTAAAATACCCTAACAACAAGCAACATAGGAGAGGAAGCATTTGTTTGGCTTACAATACCAGGTTATAATACATCATTGTAGAGAAATCATGGCAGAAACTTAAAGCATATGGTCACATCATATCCACAGACAAGAGAATAGAAAGAATAAACACATGAATCCATGCTTGTTTATGTTCAGCTATCTTTCTCTACTCTTAAATATTTCAGAGCTCATCCCATGAGATATTTCTTTCCATATTCAGGGTAGGTCATCCTATTTCAATTAACAAGCAAGACAACCCCAAAGCCCATTGTGATCTAGACCATTTGAAAATGCTCTCTTCCCAGATGGTTCTAGGTTGTGTCAAGATTATAGTTAAAATTAATCAGCATATTTGCCTTGCATCATTTATTTCAAATGGCTATTTACATGGTAAACATCAAAATAGTGCAACCTAAACTAAATAAACAGAGTACATCTATACTAATTAATAACTTTTAAAGGACTAAACTATTTCCAAGTATTCAGTCATTACTTGAAGTGTTTTACTTCAGAGCATTTGTAATTTTATGACATACTTTGAGGTCATCAAAATGTTTGTGGATCTTCACTACTTCTCTTTACTATGTATAACATATCATCTTTTTTTAACTATTAAATTTTTTATTGTCTGACCAGTTTCATACACTGAAGCGATGAATTTTTTTATTATTTAATATAGTGAATTTTACTTGTTTTAAACAAGAATCTTGAATTTCACAGGGAGAGATAAACGTCTTTTGGGGAGAATAATTTGCTATGGGATTGCTCTTGATTAAGCCAATTTCTCTTTGGTTCTATGAACCCTAGTTTTCTCATATGAGTGGGTTGGTATATTTTTTTAACTAAGAGATTTTCTATTCATTTTACATACCAACCACAGATTCCCCTGTCCTCCTTATCCCATTACTACATTGCACTTTCATAAACGCAATAATACTTTTAAAAAATAATATTTTTTTCTCAAAATGCTACATGAAGTGTTGTGTAAAATAAAATAGAAAAGAGTCATAACAAATAAATTCTGCCTTCCAGGCATTATTTAACAAAAGAGATAATTCATTACTAAAGAAGAAGGTAGATTTTGACAAATATCAATGAAACATAAAGAATATGATACAGTAGATTATAGAAATAAATAAATTATGCTTATGAAGGGGTAATTTTGGATAGGAGGAGAGCAAAAAGTACAGAATAAAGGGGAAGGTTCAGCGAAGTTGGGGAACTTAGTTAGAGGTTTTTTTTTTTTTTTTAGATGAATTTTGTGGTACTTGGAATGAAATTGTATAGCAGAGATGGGGTAAGAAAGATAGATAATTGTAATCGGATGTTTCCTGTCCCACAGCTACTCTCAAATTACCACACTAAGACTTTTATTAATTGTAAATACTCAGCCAATTGCTCAGGCTATTACTAACAGCTCTTGTAACTTAACCCATTTCTACCAATCCACGTGTTGCCTTGGAGCTCTTGGCTTTTACATCTATCCCATTTTGTGTGTCTGACTTGTTTTCTGTCTGGCTGGTGACTCCTCTGACTCCTCCCTTCTTTCCCCCATCATTCTCAGTTTGGCTTTCCCGCCTAACTATATCTTGTTTATTGTGCAGTCAGCTTGATCATTAAACCAATCACAGAGAGAAATCTTCACAGTGTACAAGAGGATTTTCCACCGCAAATAATTATCAGGCAATGCAGAACCTAAACAAAAGACTAGGTAATAGAAGAGCTTATTTCCTTATATGATAAAATGCACTACAGGTTTTCTAGCAAGGGATTGCTAGACTAGAAATTTGGGAAGATTAATATTTCACAAGTGTGAAAAGGGAATTTGAGACTTTGAAAGTGAAAAGAAGAGGATTATGTAAGTAGTTTGGTAGCTATTGAGATGATCCACATAGAGTAGTTACAGCATAGGTTGGGACAAAGTCACAAGAAAGGAAACATATGAAATAGCTATGAAAAAAATCTGTGGCTATATTACCTGACTACACGCTTCCAAAACAGTGACCATGGTGAAATAAGTATATTGTCATGCCATTAACAGTGATGAGAGAATGAAATGGATCATCTGTTAACAACAAGAAAAGGAGGGGACTTTCTATGTTTTTAATTTGTAGTACTGTAATACTAGAAAGTGCTAGATGGAAATCTCTCAGTCAAAAAATTAGAAGGTATAAAAACTGTCCAGAAAAATTGAAGACTTCACAAATTATTGGGAGAAGCATCTACATTTATTCACTTAATTAGTATATAACAGGTAAATAACCAGACATTAAATTATAAGGATAACTACAATGCTCTCCCCTGCCCTGTGAAGCTAATTCTGTAATAGAAGGGAGATAAAGTAATTGAAACTTTTAATTAAATTTGGAGAGTTCATTCTAATGTAATTGTACATATTGGATACTTGATATGTGTTGAAAGAGTCACAGAACAAGTGTGAGAATAAGTGACACTTGATCTCAGTTTTAAAGATTAGGGAAATTTTTGCCAAGCAAAGAAGCAATATTTGTAGTAAAAAGAATAAGAGCCAAGATGTGAAGGTAAAAACCAGGTGTAGGTGTGTGAGTGTGTGAGTGAAAAATTTCCATTTACCAGTTGTCTTACCAAAGAAAACATGACAATTTAGAACATGGAAGAGTTGGAGGGAGGAAAGAGGTAAGAAGGGGTAGAAATTATGTAATTTTTAATTAAAAGTAAAAGTTAACGAAAGAAATGTAGTTGATAAAGCCTATGAGCAATATGCTTCCATGACTCCTTCCTCCGCTCTTGTTTGATTTTCTACCCTGAAGTTCCTCTGTAATGGACTATGATCCACAAGTGTAAGAAAAATATGCCTGCCTCCCACACAAAAGAACAAAGAAGTTTAGGATTAGTTTGATCAGATTGTTGGACATCAAATTTATGTTGCTGGATCTCTTTAGCAGTCAACACGTAACTAATGAAAGCCTACCTTTAAACATTAGTAGAAGATGATTAGAACCGAGGGAAAAGCTTGTGGTTAAAATTGAAAGTTATAGAGGCAGAAGTTGTGACAATTAATTGCTGGAGTATGCTAGGAAACAACCGCAATTGATAAGCTCATTTTCAAACTATGTCTAAGTTATTCATCTATGTTGTAGGTTGTACAACATTTCATGCTAGAAGTTGACATGACTTTTTCTTTCAAAAAGCAAGTGCTATATCATATCTAAAATCATTCTCCACTATAGTTCTTATTTGTGTATGCATACATGATAAAATCAGAACTCACTTAGAATGTAATGAAGATGTATTTATAGGTACAAATATTTTGTACCTGTTTGTTCCTTCAGCTTATGTTTGCTTAGAGAACTTAGATTTATTTGTTTGTTTGTTTATTTTATTATTTTGCTATCTTTGGTTTGGTTCTAATAATGCATCCTTTTGAATTTTACTACTTTTAACTAAGTTATAATTAGTTGATCTATAAATAAGTCAATCTGGCTATGAAACAAAATCCATGTTTTTTATCTCCTGTTTATATGTATGCTTTTTGAATGACCAATAAAATACTAAGCAGTGCTCAAATAGTTTAAATAATTTCTCCAAATGCTAGTTTTCATAACAACTTATCCACATTATCAAAATTAATTGAAAATTAAAACCAGATACAGCAAAAAATTTGAGAACTTATAAATAATTATGAAGACAGCACACTTAGACATATGCATAGGCTTCCCTCCTTCTTCTTATATGGATTATTGGGAGTGATAAAATGCATTAAGTCTTAAAATACATATTTTTATCTAGATCTTGTTAATGCCTACTGTTTTTGACAATCTTCTTACAATGGAAGCATGCAAGGCAAAAATTCCAAGGTCAAATAATTTATAAGTGGTAAAACAATATTAATACTCCTTGGTGTTTTGTTCCAAAAAGTCAAGACTTTTTGTGTTTTACTCTACGTTAAGATATCTAGAAAAAAAATTTACTTCTGTGTTTGCATCATGCATGCATTCCTTGTTTAAACAAATTAACATAAAAGCGTGATTAAAAAGAAAAATATTTACTTAAAGTTAAAGCAGAAGTTAATTGATTTGACATTTATTCCCAACTTAACAATTAGGTAAATAATTTGAGTCTTACCTGTTTCTTGAAATGAGATTTTTCTATCAGTCATACAAGAAAGTTTCAGACCATGGATTTTGTATTAAATGTATTTAGTATATGTACTAGAATGCTCTGTACTGTTGCTTCTCTCAATTATCTATCCATTAGTTTATATATTTTATTTCAGATTGCTACATTTCAGTCTGTCTTTCTACTTTGAATTGGTTTTAGTTTGAATTACTCAATATAGACAGATTTCTATGACTAAAAGTAGTTCTGTTAATGTTTAATTTCAATATATTTTTAACTTTATTGAAGCAAAACATTATTAAACTTCTATTTAAAAAGGCATGAGTCCACTTTAAATATAAAATTATAGTTTTGACAACTTTGATTAATGTGGTAGTGTTTCAACCTGAAAGCTGAATACAGTAAAGAAGAAATATTGTCAAGTATATTTTAAAATGACAATTGAGATTATTACTGAGTTCTATGAACCTGAATATTATATGTCATATAGCTGTTTTTCTACAAGTAGTTCATAGATGAAGCCATGGGACTAGATACTGCAAAAAGTGTGTAGGTCTACACGTTAACATAGAGAGTATTTGAGAATGAAACCCAATGACTAGAGAGTGATGATAGACTTTCCCTAAGAGCCCCCAATAGAAGCATACTAACTGAAAGGGCAGGAGGAATTGATCACATTATAAATATTATGATCTTATGTGTAGAAAATTATAAATATTTCATATTTAAGATGTTATAATGAAAAATATTAAGTTAATGAAGTAGCAAGATATAAAACCGGTATTCAATAATGAACACACCAAACACAAAGAAGCAATTACACTGCTAATAATACAGAAACAGTGGAATATTTAGGAATAACAATAATCAAATCATTTTTCAATTAAAGAAGAAAATGTTGCCCAGAGAAATTTAAAAGGACAGAAATAAACAAATTTTAATGCTTTGTAAAATAGTACTGCTAAGGTAGAGTCTGTTTCTTTTAAATTGGTACCATGAAATAAGCAACACAGGCTAGTTACAGAGGTAAAAGGTTTATTTAGTTCATTGATTTGGAGGTTCAAAGTCAAGGATTTATTGATCACATGGGTTTTAGACTTTAGTGAATTTCACACAACATGTGAAGATCTTATGTCATAATAAGCTATTTTATTGTCTCACCAAATAAGGGAAAGAGAGAGAGTCAATATCGCAAATTACTTTTGAGGGCATGCCACTAATGATCTGGAGTTCTGTCAACTAACTCCACCTCCCCAAATTCCCAAAGTTTACAGTACTTCCAAATAGTGTCAAAACACAAATAACTTTTTTTCAAATTTATTTTTATGTGCATCAGTATTTTCTTGCATGTATGTTTGTGTTAGGGTGTCAGATCCCCTGGAACTGGAGTTACAGACAACTGTCAGCTGCAATGTGGGTGCTGGAAATTGAATCTAGGTCCTCTGGAAGAGCAGTCAGTGCTCTCAACCACTGAGCCATCTATCCAGCCCCAACATAAATAACTTTTAATAGGGAGATAATTAGGAGCAGTCTGTACTTAAGACATAGTAGGTACAGGTACTGTGAAAACTGTCTAGAGGTTTATTTAAATACTTAGTAAAATGGCATGACATTTATGTATTAATGAAAAATTTAAAAAAATTCAAATGGAACCTCAAGAGAGAATAAATAAGCAAACAATCTGAAAAGTAAAGAATCAACATTGCAGATCTTACTCTTACTAATTTTCTAATTTGTTACAGAACTGCAATAATGATGGCTATGTAATAGCACTATGAAACATGAGAAAGTATCCCCCCCCCAAAAAAAAAAACAGAACTGAGTGCTTAGAACTTCCATATATGGTCAAATATTTTTCAACAAAATTATCAAAAACATTCTCTTGAGAAATCCAGTCTCTTCAACAATTAATGCTAAAAATGTATACAAACAAAAGGGTGAAATTAAATTCCGATTCTATGCATGATATAAAAAAAAACTAAACTGGATCTCAGGAATAAATATGAGACCTAAAACTATAAAACTCCAAGAAAAAAAAAGTAGGAAACTTTCATGATTTGGGGTTTGATATTTCTTAGATATGACTCCAACATCACAGACTAAACTAAATGGAAATTGGACTTGAGTGAAGCAAACATTTCTTATACATAAAAGGACATTGTCAACAGAGCTCTAAATTAATTCATGAAAAGGAATAAAAACTGGAAATCCACATATCTGAAAAGACATTTCTATTCACATGAATTAGTTATTTTTCTACTGCTGTGATCAAACACTACAGGCAAGGCACCTTATAGAAGGAGGAATTATGGTTCCTGAGATATAATTGCCCATCATCATCAAGTGGTGTAGCATGACTGCAGGTAGCTATTGGAGGCTGAGCAGTAGGCTAAAAGCTCACATCTTAAATCCAAAGCACAAAGTAGAGAGAATTAACTGAAAGTGGTGCAAATTATACACACTTAATGCCCGTCCCTCATACCATACTTTCTCCAACGTGTCCCCAATTCTTAAGCCTGTTCAATCAGTGCCACCAGCTGCGAGCAGATTATTAAAATATCTGAGCCTGTGGTGGATATTATCATTCAAATAACCACATCAGAGTACATAATATTATTTTTTTAAAAGAAAAGATTTATTTATTTATTATGTATACAGTGCTCTGTCTGCATGGCCAGAAGAGGGCACCAGATCTCACTACAGATGGTTGTGAACCACCATGTGGTTGCTGGGAATTGAACTCAGAACCTCTGGAAGAACAGCCAGTGCTCTTAACCTCTGAGCCATCTCTCCAGCCCCATGTAATATTCTTTTAACAGCATTAAGAAAGTACAGAATTTTATGGAAATGGGAAAAAATCCAGTGGTTTGTTTTAAACTTAACACAGTTTAGAATCACCTAAGCTAGAAGCTTCAGTTGAGGAATTGTTTCCATTGCCTTAATTCATGTGGGAAGACTCACTCTCTGTGTAGGAGGCACCTTCTGGTATCAGCCTAGATATGAAGGAGGGACAAAGAATCTTACCTTTTTGCCTATTTGTCTGATTCCATTGCTGAGTTTGGAGCCACTGTTTCCAAGATTTCCAATACACACTGAGGACCAGTGCCTTTCCAGAAATCCCTCAGGTCCTTGTTGCCAATTTGGAACTACTGAGGTACCCAATCTCTTGGATTGAGCATCTATCATGTTCTCAGTAGTTCTAATGACCAAGACAAATAAAGTGCTCAAGATAAGGAAAGAAAGTGCTGGAGAAAATGTTTAAGTGGTTAGAACACATCACTTACTGGGTAGCTTACAAATACCTGTAACATCAGTTCCAGAGGACCCAACTCACTTTCAGGTCTCCTTGGACACTACTGCATTCATGAGGTGCACATGAAAACAAACACATAATTCACAATCACATAAACAAAATTCAACTAAATAAAAGAAAAGGAAACAAAGATACTAATTTTGGAAAGAAGAAAATAATACCTCTATTTATAGGTAAAAGTATATATTATATTAAAAGATATTAAAATTTCCAACAAAGAGCTGGTAGATTTAATTTAAAAATTCAGTATAGTTACAGAATAACACACTCAGGAGGCGAAAATCATAATAGTCTGTGGTGGTATTGTGTTCTCCAAAACATTGTGCACCCTAATAAACTTATCTGGGGTCAGAGAACAGGATAGCCGCAATATTAAACATAGAGGATAGGCAGTGGTAGCACACGCCTTTAATCCTAGCATTCCAGAGGCAGAAATCCCTCTGGATCTCTGTGAGTTCAAGGCCACATTGGAAACAGCCAGGTATGGTGACACACGCCTTTAATCCCAAGAAGTGAGTCTTTAATCCCAGGGAGTGATGGCAGAAAGCAGAAAGGTATATAAGGCGTGAAGACCAGAAACTAGAAGCATTTGGCTGGTTAAGCTTTTAGGCTTTGAGCAGCACAGTTCAGCTGAGATTTATTCTGGATGAGGACTGAGAAGCTTCCAGTCTGAGGAAACAGAATCATCTGAGGAACTGGCGAGGTGAGGTAGCTATGTCTTATTCTGCTTCTCTGATCTTCCAGCATTCACCCCAATAACTGGCTTCAGGTTTGATCTTGTTAATAAGACTCTTTAAGATTCCTGCTACAATAGTCTTTGATTTCAGGTTAAGAATACTTTATATAAAGAAAAGAATCATACTGGTTAGATACAAGAGATACAGAACATGAAATGACTGCAAATAACAACACTTGGAATCTGAGTAACTGACAAATTGTTTAACTTTCTGTAGACAAGGGCAGGTTGTTCAGGGGTACTACTGAAAGTATAGTTAACAGATGATACATTTGAACACTCCATTTAGGCAAAACAGTGAGCTATTAAGAAAACAGGTGAGATATAAATAATAGTCTTTTCATTATATAAGAATTGGAACATTTTGAATAGATAACAACAGTATAGCACAGGAAGAGCAATACCATGCAGCATATGATGATATAGGATCATACATGGTAAAGCCTGTTACACTTCTTGCAATATATTTTATGCTTCCTTCCCTTGTTTACACTGTATTTCCAACTTTTTTTCTTCCTTCATAGCTGGACATCCTTTAGTGCTTAACTCAGTGACTAAAAAATATAGATGATTCATAGAAGTTTTTGGCAAGGACACAGTAAAGAATGGGTAACAGGAGAGTAAGGTGAATCAATGTTAGTATATTTGGCAGGTCTCCTGATGTGCTACCTGATTCTGGACTTGGCATATCTTGGACACTGTTTCTCATACTCTTACAAGTCCTTTAAGATTTTTGCATAACATATTGTGATCATAGTTGTTGCTTTCTCCTACTTCTCCCAGATTCATCCCTTGTACTATATACATCTAACTCTGTGTTCTTTAAAACAATTTCAGCCTGTTTCCCATATTCTCTTGGATATGTGGCCTTACACTGCAGCATGGTTAATCTATATATGTGGCCGCATCCAGCTTAGTACATTCACCTGTGGATGTAATAATCTTCTTTTTCTTAATGTTTGAATATTCCACTCTGTAAATGTACCAGTTTTAACTTTCCATTCATCAGATTATGGACAACCAGGTAATCCTTACTTCCTGGGTCTTATCAATAAAGCAGCAATACACATGGATAAGCAGGTATCTTTATACTCAATGTTTATATGAAAAATTGCAAACAGAATCCTGGTCATATAATCTGTCAACAATATGTTAGAATCATAATGACATATCAGATAAAAGAGAAGATTCACAAAGCTTTTAAGAATATCTAATTGAATTTGGTTATGAAAACAGCTAATTTTATTTACATAATATTCATATGTAACTGTAGTGGCTGAAAAGATGGGGTGAAATTTAAAGATCTGAAGTGATAATAAGAGTTAATTCAACAAGTTAAAACGTGAAAATTTATATTTACATAAAATATCAACAGCATGTATTTTGATTGGGAGAACCTTAAATCGGTAGTAATCTCATTTTAGAATATCAGGAGTTCGGGGCCATCACCCAGTAAAGAGAAATCACTATGTCTTTTAATACTGAAAAAAAAAGTCTTTTACCTAGAATAAAAGGAAGGAGAACACGGGTGTGTTGCCTATGAGTATGATGGATAAAATTTCATGTTAGGTGATTATTCATGGACACCAAGATATTAGGAATTGTTATTTGACAATGAAAGTCTGGATAGTGAAAAGAGCATGTTCATGCTACTTGTAGTACCTCTGGTACTTTATTGGACATGAGCCCTTGATTACCTTTAGAGAGGTAATCAAGCAAAAATGAGGACAGTTTGGTAGACCTTTTATATTACTCATACACTTATAAAAAGGCAATTCAGATATAAATATGTCTTGATGGAAAATAATGTGAAGAAACACAGGACAATGTCATTTGAGAATGTCAGTAGACCCTTGAATTTATGCTTCTGTAGCCAAGGAATGCTGGGAGCTAACAGGACTTTGAAGAAGAGAGGAAGAATTCTTGGCTCTAAGGATTCTAAAAGAGCATGACTCTATTGATACCTTGTTTCAGAACGGCAGCCTCTAGAGTTATATGCCATCCTCTAGTTGCTCCTGCATTTTTATAATAGATGTGACAAACTAATGATATACAGAGAAAGAATTTTGGAACTGAGAGCAGAGATTAGTAGAAAGAATGGCTGTGATGGCTGATGTTCAGAGTTGTTACTTAGGAATTCTTACTATTAGTTCTGGTCCAGAAAAATAAAGTTACTGAGTTAAAAAATAAAGAAAAAAAGTAAAATCTTTAGCTTCTTTCACTGAGAGTTATTTTTGACTTAAGAGCACAAGATGAGTAGAATTTTAAAAACTGATTGCCAGTTGGCACAGGGAATTATTGATTTATTTTGTTTGGTTTGGTTTTTAAACTTCAACCGTTTTGCTGTATACTCTCTCATTTATGATATGGCTTGTGTTTGCGGCATTGGTATGTTCACATTTGTGTTTGTTTATGCATCTGTAAGAGAAATATTATTTTTCTTTTCCTACACACACACACAGGTATAATTTTCACTTCTCTAATAAAATGTTTAAAAATAAAATACAGTCACACAGTCCTGGTTTTCATGGACAAGGAATAAACAAAGAATGCTTTGTATGTAGCTGAAAACCTGGGATAGCATTAAACATGCTCTGGACTTCCACACATCTGAGCTCTTACAATTTACGTCTGTTTAGTTCTGGCTGGTCCTTTTTTTTCTAAATTTCCTAGGTGAATAAAAACCCAGAGCAAATCAGGCAACCTGCCAATCAACCAGCCAGTGACATCTATGAAATATTTGTTCATCTTGGCAGTCATTCTGGCACAGTGTTTGTCTTCTGGGAACAAGGGTCTGATTGACAGATATCCTTTTGATGTGGCCGGTAAACCAGATGATATTGGTTACCAGTAAGCTCCTAGTTCTTTGCTAATTAATATGCTCAACCAACCTTTAGGTCCTATGGTAATACAGGGCTTATTGTTTTTGGAAAAGCAGTGAGAAAAGTATTAGATGGTGTTTTCTTCAATATAGCTTCTGAAATGCAAACACACATATAGTTTCTAGTTACCTTTGAAGATTAATTTGCGCATTTTGTATTAAATATTAAACTTATATATTATTAGAGGTGGTAGAGGTGATCAGGGTATAACAAAAGGAGTAATAGTAATATTGTATAAAGTTTCATTCCACCATATAAACTGTTATAGAAAGAATGAGAGAAGCAAATTACATATTATTTTCCCTCAGTGTCTTTCTAAGTCCAAAGCCTGAGAGCAAACTGTAGGGTTACTTAAAAAAAAGTACCTAAATTGGTTTACACTCATTTAAGGTGCTAATCATAATGATCCATTAAAAATTAGAGGAACATTTTACCTTGTATTTAATTTTATTCTTTCCATTTTTAACTTACATTATGTTGTCCTTTATGATATATTTAAGAATATATTAATGTGTGGATATAGTTTATAACTAAATAAAGTTCATGTATTATAAAACATGGCGCTCTTTTAAATATGGAAAATAATATTGCTGGGTTGGTTAAGCTTTCTCAGTATTAAACTAGTTAATATACACAATCATTTATAAAGGCTTGGAAAGTAGTACTATATGAGGATTAAAATATTCTGTTGTAAAAGTTACATCAACTTCTTTTATAGAAAAAAGGGGGAATGCTACTCAATAAATGTTATCAACTACTATTGAAGATAATATTCAGTCACTAACTACTTTGGACAAATGAGTTACACTATTGTGAGAAATGACCCCACATCATAAAGTAGACCAAGTTACCAAGTTAACAGTAAAATCTCATATAACTGCATAATAAAATATGAATAGAAAAATGGAGTCATAGAAAGTGAATAATAGGTATAAAGATAGTCAAAGATATGATTAGATTTAAAAAATCTGGTAAAGAGTTTTTATACAACAGAATATGCAACAGTGACTACAGAAACATGATGCTCTTAAGAGAAGATCCTGACCAGAGAAAAGGCTGGCTTGTATACTAGTCTTTCTTTCTTTATCAACCCTTCAAACAATTTAGTACCAGTAAAAGGGTCCATGGAAAACATACTTGAAAAAATATCTCTAAACTATTATAACTGATTTGATATGCCTTTTATTTGTGGAAATGAGTAGAAATGAAGATTCTCAAATTTGTTTCATCAGACTTACAAACAAAAGAACAGATTTCTAAGACTCACTGATGTGTGGAATAAACTAATAAAAATGTCTGAATAAAGCAGACAAAAATGTTGCCTATTTGTTTATTTGTTTACTTTGCTTTGTTTTTCATTTTTCATTTTCGTGCTAATGATCAGTCTGAGTTGCACATACATGTCTAGTGTTCCACAATGGAACTCCAGCCTCATGTATCTTTACTATAAAGAAACTATTAAGTTCATAGACACAGAACCTGCACTCATTGATTTAAAAAAACACAGAAAACTTTGAAGAACTATGAGAACTTAAATATGTAATACAACTGATATTTAACAGAAATTCCTAAGGCTCAGATGACAGAGGTGGCATGCCCGACTGCTCAGTTTGTGATCTTCAAATTTGTCTCAAAGGGCTGCCTCAGAATGCATCACAAAACAGTTGAAAAACTGTAAGAGAAAAGTTAAGTAAAGAGAAGGAGTATGGTCTTTACCCACTGAGGGGTCGCGGACTTTTAGGGGTTTTAATACAGCAATGTTTGCTGTTTTTACTTATTTTACTAAGCACACTTCTGTCTCTCTTAACATTTCGATATTTGACTACTCTACATTCAATATTAAACCCTCCTTTTCTTGACTCATTTATCTGATAAGTTATTCTAATTTCTAGAATATCAATTCCATATGTGTGCAGATTTTTTCTACATTTGGTTCTACTTCTATCTCTTCTCTCAACTAACATTTAATTGTCCATGCAGCACGTGTGTTTGGTGTATGTTTCACTCTAAAAATAGGTTTATTTTCCTCCTTTAACTATCCTCTTCTTACATTTGTATTAACACAATAAATGACACTCAGCAAATGACCTAAGACATAAGCCATTAGTGAGTCCTTTTCTTTAATCTCCCCATTGAACTTTCTAATAATCTATTGATTTGTATTTCATAGGGATCCAAAATTATGTACCTTTCCTGTTTTCAACCTTAATCTGGACATTTACCCAAGATATTCTTATCATTTTCAGTAAGTAGTAGCTTAGGCAATAAAATATGTATATGTTTTCTATTTTCTTGTCATTAACATTCTTTTCATTTGGGTAAGGCTAATTGATACTACAAATCTTTCCCAACTTCACTTTCCATATTTACATTTCCTTTATTCTACACTAATAACCTTATTTCCTGACAATAGCACTTTGCAGTATTATCAACCTTTAGTTTTAGAATTCTATGTCAATGAATTCTAAAACAAATATAT